>MDKI01178642.1:0-22410 GCA_005239505.1 Nicotiana paniculata
ACGAACAACTTCTTGAAAATTGTATAATGTTGAAGACTTGAATACTTCAATTTACCAACTTCATGATTTTTCACAATTTTCAATAATAAAGTAAGCAATAGTAGAAGAAAATTAGAGAGAGATTGATATTTTTGTGAGTTAAAATGAAAGAATGAGGGGGTATTTATATTTGAGAAAAGGAAAAAAGTATAATTATAAAAAGTTTGGGGGCCAAATGGCTAATTTTTAAACATGCCAAACGGCTCTTTTGAGGCTCCAACGGCTAGATTTTAAAAATCTGGCCGTTGGCCATTTTTTTATTTTTTTTTTGAATTTTGACCGTTGGGCCCGCTTGGCCCGGCCCAGGCCCGCCTGCCGGGCCCGGGCTAAACGGGCCCGGGCTCACGGGTCCAAACATTAGAACCGGCCCCCCACGGGCCTAAAGCCCCCCAAGCCCGGACCCCCCACGGGCCGGCCCATTTAGCCCGCTAGCCCGTATAGCCCGCGGGCCCGGGTCGGGCCCGGCCCACCTGCCACCCTTAGTTCAAACCCCTACCTACACCAACATTTTTATATTTCCCTATTTTTTTTTCATTTTTTGTTTCTTTTCATTATTTGGTTGAAGTGTTTAGATATAGATACTTTAATAAAGAAGCCATTTATTATTTCTTTAAAAAATAACCAATACTTTTAGTTGTTATTTTGTGTTAAATGTAAAACAAAATTAATTTTTTTTTTTCAAATTAGAATTATAAGTTTTATTTTCAAATTAGAATTTTAGAATTATACGTTTTATTTTATACTACAATTCTTCTCTGCTATCAAAAATCTCTCTGCTGAACTTTATGCTAAGGATGTTCACTTTTTCATGGAACTCGTTCAGGTTATTTTTTCTTTCTACAGGCTTATAGCAATGTTTAATTATTGGAAAAAAATTTTGTTAATTAGTTTTTGTTTGGCTATAAGTGTGAAGATGTTTCATTTAACCCCTACACCAACATTTTTGACAGCAGAGAAGAATTTTGGTATAAAATAAAACTTATAATTCTAAAATTCTAATTTGAAAATAAAACTTATAATTCTAATTTGAAAATAAAAGAAAAAAGTTAATTTTATTTTACGTATAACACAAAATAACAACTATTAAAAGTATTGATTATTTTTTAAAGAAATAGTAAATGGCTTCTCTATTAAAGTATTTATATCTAAACACTTAAACCAAATAATGAAAAGAAACAAAAAATGAAAAAGAAATAGGAAAATATAAAAATGTTGGTGTAGGGGTTTGAAAATTGTACCTTAAGGACAAAACCCACTTCACATCTACCTTTCAACTAGTGGGCCGAACAACCTTATATTACTTTTAGTGTATAGCGCCGGGTATAATGGCGTTATACCCGTCTGTCAGAAAAAAGTATATAACGCCACACTATGTGGCGCTATACATTAATGGCACAGTTACCGTTAATGTATAGCGCCACATAGTGTGGCGTTATACATATTCCGGTATTCTTTTTTTTTGACTTATTTTCGTTCTATTTGTCCAATTTAATCACAATTGAGTTCCGGACTCTAGAAGAGTAGACATGCACCATTATCATTTAACACCCAAGACACGTGATGTGACATGATTGGTTGTGACATTACCAGTGGTTGCCAAGGCACTAATTACTTTGTAACTCCGTGATGACGGTGACGGTATCATGATGATGTTTCTTCATTCTATAAATAGGAAACCTTTTCTTCTCTTCTTCATTCTTCAATTTGTCCAAGTACTGTGCCTCTACAAGTTTGCTATTATTTCCTTCATTTATAGTTTCTTTGCATTCAATCTTTCTCTCCAAAGCTACGGATTCCAAGGATATCAATCTTCCACCAATTGAAATCATTGTTTTGCAAAATTCCTAAACCGACTTAAGGCGTACTATCATTGTTGACGAACTATCATGAGGGAAACCTTCATTTGTTATTGAGAAGATAAGGAAAGAAGCCCTAAAAACTACTTCTAAAAAAAGGCAGAGCAACAAGAGCCTTCTACTGAACCCACCATTTGTGAATTGCCTTCGTTTTTTATCAAATCAGCATCAGTTTACTTCACTCTTCGTCGCCTTCTTTATCTTTATTCTCCCAAGATTTGTCGGGAAGGATTGTTCACTCTTTCTAACCGTGGTAAGCGAGTCCTTGTTGAGCTAGAGGGTAATCATGATCGGGGGTAGTATGAGAGGTTTGTGGTCGTACCAACTCGAGATCTTGTGAAACTCAATGATCGTCCATTTTCGGAGAAGTGGAACTTCAAATGTAACTTCTCTTTTCAACTCAGAAATCATCGTTCTCTTGTCCAAGACATAACGTTTTTCCCTTGTACTACAGCTGCTATGGAAATAATCGAAGAGTTCTCCAACCTTGCTGAATCGATGGAGAAGATACTATCTTCTTCTTTTATGGAATTAAGGACTTGAAAATATATTTTTGATGTGTCTGGTTGGAAAGATAAAAGTCATGGTATGTTACAGAAATAAATATCTTAATTTCTGATCTATCTTCTTCTTGTTCTTCTTCTACCGATATAGGTCTTTGGCAAAGGAAGCATCAACCTAAGACTTTGAAGCAAATAAATAAAAGTTTGTTAAGTTCTGTTTCAAAGGGTGCTCTTGTCAAGCCTACAAGAAAGAAACGAAGATCCGATAAGAAAAAGGTAGATCAGTCTGGGGATGACCAGAGTAATCCTTGAGTTAATCCTCAATTCCACCTTCAAGATAAACCAGATAATTACCCCATCATCGTGGAGGATGATGAGATGAATGTTTTGGCTGAGCATGTCGGTGATACAGTCCCCATTCTACTCTCCGGACGTGTTCCTTTCCCTTTCTCTAAATGCTTTCTATGGTTTTCATGTTACTGACAAGAAAATGTTACAGTGTAATCTAATTAGTACCGAGTTGTTGAAGAGAATTACCATCTATGAGGAGGCAATTGAGGAACTGAAGGTGGCCAATAGTGATTGGAAATCCCAATATGAATGAATTCGTCTACTCCAAAAGAAGACTCCTCGGAAGAAGAGACGCTTCCAGACCAACCAGATGAGGTTGCTAAAGAAGAGCACACTAAGTCCCATCCTACATCTTCAAATACTTAAGTTGATTCTCTCCAAGATGATCCTTCTTAATAGGGTCCTCGTGACCTTTAAATGTTACTGATGTGCTTGCTTCTCTAGGCTTTAATGCCTTTAAGTATCAATAAAAAATTCAGTCTTTCTTTCCCTACTTGAATATTTCGTACTTAAGAAATATTTCATTTAATTCGGCACTTTTGAGATCATCCAAGTGCTTTTAGTTTCATAAACATTAAACTTTTCGTTCCCAAAACGAAGATTTGTAGTTGTAACTTTGTTATGTTTTTCTCGAACGATTAACTTGAGCTAAAATCTTAAGTATCCGGCTTAAATATAAAATAGGAATCTTTTATTTTTATCAATACTATGAATAGGATGTATCCTCTTTACTTGGGCATAAAATTGAATCAATAAATGCAGAGAGACATATGCTCTTGTCACAACTCAAGATCTCACCAAAGATCGTGAAGGCACCTAACCTTCAAGACTAGATAAGTTGATCACACAATATTTCAAACAAAAAAAAAATATAATATGTCCGAAATAACATAAATAACGGAATAACACTCCAACATGATATTAAATTTCCAAAACCAAGAAGCATAGAGTCATGATCTCGAAAACAAAATGCAAGAAGATGTCTCAATAGTACGATATTGTTGAATGTATAACAAAAACAATATGAAAATAAGGGAAGGGGACTCCAGGGGTCTGCACCGATCATGGAGCACTACCTTGAATCCTTGCTAACAGTAAATACTACTCGCTCTTGAGATCCGCTACTGCCAATTCCTGGATCAACATAAAAATATGCAGAAATATAGTATGAGTACGGGATAACATGTACTCTTTAAGTATCACCCTTGGTGAAGTAATGGCCAGGTTTAAGTCATGTGATATACTCACTAATTACTGAACCTGAGCAATATATATAATAGCTTGCAACTAGAATATAGCAAGGTGCACTTTTATTAATTATCAAATATCTGAGGTATCAACTAAGTATAGATAAATAAATCTTGACAGTCAAATCATCAACGGATAACGTAGGCATATAGTAGCATGTTAAAATTCAACGTAAAACATGTAAAAACGCATAATAAGGCATAAATAATTCACTTGTAAAATCAAAGCTTCCACCTTTATACTCCCCAACTCACCATCGTTGGATTCTATATCAAAATCACCCAACATCAGTCAATTACCACAAATCTGTATGTACGGCATTAAGAGAGAGACATGAGAGGGAAATCCTAGGGGAATGTATCAAATCCACACACTGCACGACAAAGACCCCGTGCTATATAGCAAAAACAATATTATCATAACTGCATGACAAATACCCCATGTCACACAATAATAATATTATAATAATCTGGAGCAAAGACCTCATGCGATAAACCAATCCGCTATATATGTCCAAATGTGCTATAATCATAAGAATCGAAATAACGTTTCATCATAAAAGAGGCATAGGCTCACAATTTATCAATAAAGTGCACGAGGACATAATAATAATAATAATAATAATAATAAATAAAAAAAATTGATAATAACAACAACAATAATAATAATAATAATAATAATAATAATAATAATAATAATAATAATAACAATAATAATAATAAAGTGTGGATGCGTGCATGATATGTGAATTATGACTATGGCTAAATCAAGTATCGTCACAAATAGCCCATTTTGGCCAAATAAGAGATAATAACCCTAAACATGATTTCTAGCATAAAAGAATAAGCCCACATAGTCACACAAATGACCAAAACATAAACCGTAGAAAGCACACAATCCACGCAACACAGAATAATGGCCTAAAGATTAACGCATAAGCGTGCATCCCACGCATATACGTCGCTTTCTTCACATACAATTAGACAATTAAGGTCAAATTCCAAGGGTTATTCCATCACACAAGATTAGGTAAGTATAACGACCCGACCGGTCGTTTCGAAAGTCATAGCCTCGGTTTCCCCATTTTCTGCTTCTTTTTTGCTTCACAGTTGTTATATGTCTTATCAGGTTGGTTACTTCGGGTCCGGAGTGATTTCAGGGTGAATTGAGATACTTAGTCTCTTAATTGGAAGATTAAGTTGGAAAAGTCGACCAGATGTCGACTTATGTGTAAACAACCTCGGATTTAAATTTGATGGTTTTATTAGCTCCGTTGGGTAATTTTGGAATTAGGAGCGCATCCGGAATGTGATTTGGAGGTCTGTAGTAGAATAAGGCTTGAATTGGCAAAAGTTAGAATTTTGGCGATTTTGGCCGGCTGTGGAAATTTTGATATCGGGGGCGGAACTTATTTCTGGGTATTTGAGTAGGTTCGCGGTATCATTTAGGACTTGTGTACAACATTTGAGGTCAATAGGACGTGATTTGATAGGTTTCAGTTTCGTTTTCAAAATTCAAAAGTTTAGAAGTTCTTTAGGATTGAATCCGGGAGTAACCTATGTTTTGATATTGTTTTGAGTGATTCAAAGGTTCGACTAAGTTTGTATTGGGTTATATGACTTGTTGGCATATTTGGTTGAGGTCCGGGGGCCTCGGGTGGAATTCAGGAAGTTTTCGAACTTGGTTTGGGATTTGAGAGGCAGGTGAAGTGTTGTTGTTGCTGGTGTAATCGCAACTACGGAGCGGGAACTGTAGGTGCAAGCCCGCAAAAGCGAAGAACGAACCGCAGAAGCGGTTATGGTCGAGTTGGGCAGAGGTCACAAGTGCAAAGCCCGCACCTGCGATGGTCGCAGAAGCGGGCAGCTGGGCGCAAGTGCGAGTTTTAGCCGCAGGTGCGATGGGTTCCCGCACCTGTGATTGGTGCAAATGCGGTCTTGTAGCCGCAGGAGCGTAACCTGGAATTTAAGTGGAATCCGCACCTGTGATGAAATTTTCGCAGGTGCAGCGTCGCAGATGCGACAGGAGGTCCGCATGTGCGAAAAGTCTGGGCAGAAGCTTAAAAAGAAAAGGTTCACGATTTTGGTCTTATTTCCACATTTGAGACTGTGACTTAGGAGATTTTGGAGGGAATTATTGAGGTAAGATTCTTGAACTCATTTTGGATCATAAATCTTGTTTCCCCACTGATTTCCCCACCTAATTAGCGAGATTTTGAAGTGAAATTTGAGGGTTTAGGGCTTGAGAATTGAAGAATGGATTTTGGGTGATTTGGGTGATCAAATAATGTCCGAATTTTGATGAATTTAGTATGGTTAGACTCGTGAGTGAATGGGCTTTCAGGTTTTGTGACTTTTGTCGGATTTCGAGACGTGGGCCCAGGGGCCCGATTGAGCCGATTACGGATTTTGGGCTATAATTTAGTAGTTTTCTTGTTGAATTGATCCCTTTAGACTATATTGACTATCTCGTACTATTTTGGCTAGATTCGGGACATTTGGAGACTGATTCGAGAGGCAGGGGAATTTCGGAGTAGGATTTCTACGTAGTTGAGGTAAGTAGCAGTCTTAAATCTGGTCTTGAGGGTATGAAACCTCGGAATTGGTATGATGTAACTATTTGGAGGTGAAGCACATGCTAAGTAACGGGTGTGTGAGCGTACACCGTGAGGATTGTGACTTGGTCTGTCCCGTGAGACTGTAAAGGTCGAATAGCCTATTGTTGCTTACATGTATTCCTTGTCTTCTAGAAATTTGACTGCCCTTCATGTTAGAAATCATGTTTAGGCTATGTACTTGCTTATTGTTATTGTACTCAGTCGTAGCATTTCTTGTATATTATACCTCAGTCTCTGTTATTCCCTGCTGATACATTATAACATTCTGATTTGGGCTGATTCCCTTTCATTACTGAGGGCTATGAGACTAGAGAGGTTCATGACTGAGTGAGGCCGATGGCCTATTTGTGAGGTACAGATATCGTAGAACGTGAGTTATTCGTGTGAATCATGATGTTATACTTTAGCACGTGAGTTGTCCGTGCAGATTTTGATATGATATGGTAGCATGTGAGTTATCCGTGCGGATCTTGATATGATACAATAGCACGTGAGTTGTCCGTGCAGTACGTGAATTATCTGTGCGGATTATAGCGCTTGCGCTGTAGGATCCCCTCCAAAGTCTGTACACCCCAGTGAGCGCAGGTACCTATTGAGTGTGTGTATTGAGGGCTGAGAACTGAATGTTGAGCTATTGAGAGCTTGAGTGACTGTACCCTGAGAGGTTGCATCTGTCTTCTTTATTGCAACATTTAGCTTATTCATGCTACTGTTCTGAACTTCCAAAAATTATTATAATTGCTTTACTTGAACTTAGTAAATTTGCAACTGATCTGATTTATATTGCCGGAAATGGACTCATGTCTACTTTCATTAATGATAATTACTGAAATGAACTGTATTGTATATCTCGTCACTGCTTCTCAATTCCTTATTTATTTCGGTTACTTACTAAGTTGGTTGTACTCATGCTACACCCTGCACTTCATGTGCAAGTCCAGGTGTGCACGGTCATAGAGGTTGTTGAGTTAAGATGCGGTCGAGTATCGGAGACAGTGAGGTAGCTGCCGGCGTCCACAAACCTTGTTTATCCTTCTATGTTTTCTTTCTTTTTGTATTGTCACTTAGATAGTATTTGTATTAGACTGGCTATCTAGATGCTCATGACTTGGTGACACCCTGATGTTTGGGGATATATTTTAGCACTTTATTTTGAGTTCAACTTCGGGTTTTATAACAATTTCCAGTATTGAAAAGCTTTGAATTATCCTTTTTATGAAATATTGAAGTATTTTGAAAGTCGGCTTGCCTAGTACCATCGATAGGCGCCATCACGACAGTTTAGAGTTTTGGGTCGTGACAAGTTGGTATTAGAGCCTAGGTTACATAGGTCTCACGAGTCATGGGCAGGGTTAGTAGAGTCTTGTGGATCAGTACAGAGTCGTCTGTACTTATCTTCGAGAGGTTGAAAAACCCTTAGGAAAAACTTCACATTCTTGAATTCTTTTCGTGTGAATCTGTTGATTATGGTAACTAAACATATGTTGTTTCATTATCTCACAGATGGTGAGGACTCGTACTACTGGGCAGGATAGGCATCCGCCAGTACCACCAGCCAGGGCCGCGAGAGGCCGAGGTCGTGGTAAGGGAAGAGGTGTAGCCCGCACAACAGCTGGGGCAGTACCTGCAGATCCACTAATTGCCCCAGATCAGGACTAGGTCCCAGTTGTGGATGTACCAGCGGGACCAGCTCAAGCACCACCTGTGCCCATCGTGATTACTCGCCTTCAGGAGGCCTTATCTTAGATTCTGACAGTGTGCACAGGCCTTGCTCAGGCGATCTCGATTTCAACGGCAGCAACCACTTCTCAGGCTGGGGGAGGAACTTAGACTCCCGCCTCCCGCACACCGGAGCAGGTGATACAGGGACTCCAGACACTGAGGGCACCACCATCCCAGTCAGTTACCGCTGCTCAGAACTATGTGGCTCCTACTATGCACGAGGATGAATGGCGTAGATTGGAGAGGTTTGGGAGTCTCCAGCATGCATCTTTCAGTGGTGTAGAGGGAGAGGATGCACAAGGTTTCTTGGACAGATGTCAAAGATACTCCACACAACAGTGTATTCTGGAGACTAGTGGGGTCTCGTTTACTACTTTCAATTCTCTGGGGATGCATTCAGTTAGTGGGAGGCTTAGGTCGATGGAGCACCCCTTACCTGGCAACAGTTCTCCGTTCTCTTTCTAGAGAAGTTCGTGCCTTAGTCCCGCAGAAAGGAACCGCAAAAACAGTTTGGGCAGCTTCGTCAGGGTGATATTTTTGTGATGCAGTATGAGATGAGGTTCTCGGAGTTGGACCGACATGCTATTTGGTTGGTTCCCACAGACAGAGAGAGGATCAAGAGGTTCATAGATGGCTCACCTTTCAACTACAATTGTTTATGACCAGAGAGAGAGAGTGTTAGGTGATACTTTTGATGAGGTTGTCGACATTGCTCGTCAGATTGAGATGGTTCGCAGTCAGGTGGGGGTTGAGAGGGAGGCCAAGAGGCCTCGTGGAAACGGTGAATTAGGCGGTGTTTCTTCTGGGGTCAGTTCCAGCACGGTAGGGGTCGTCCATTTAGACATGATCAGACGGCTCGCCCATTTCAATGTGGTGCATCATCTCGTCACGGGTCACACAGCTTTAAGCAGGACCACTCGTTATTTAAATCACTACCAGTGCATAGTTCTCACATGACTCGCTAGCTCAGGCTTCCACGGGTAGTTTCTCTGGGCATCAGGTGTAGCAGTTCCATCAGAGGAGGGGTTGTTTCGAATACGGAGATTTTGGTCACATTAAGAGAGATTTCCCTAGGTTGTTGAGTGGCGCTCAGAGTACTTGGCCGATGGCACCCGCACCAGCAACTCTACCACCCATTCAGCCAGCTTGGGGTGGGGCTTAGTCATCTAGGGGTCGCCCGAGAGGGGGAGGCCGATCAAGGGGTGACCAGGCCCGTTTCTATGCTCTCCCTGCCAGACCAGATGCTATTGCTTCAGATGCTATGATTATGGGTATTGTCTCAGTTTGCCATAGAGATGCCTCTTTATTTTTTGACCCTGGTTCCACTTATTCATATGTGTCTTCGTATTTTGCTCATTTTCGGGATATGCCCCATGAGTCTCTAGTTTCGTCTGTTCATATATCTACTCCGGTGGACGATACTATTATTGTGGTCTGTGTATATCAGTCATGTGTGGTGACTATTGGGAGTCTGGAGACCAGGGTAGATCTTTTTCTACTTAGTATGATCGATTTTGATGTCATATTGGGTATGGATTGGTTGTCTCCATGTCATGCTCTTTTAGATTTTTATGCTAAGACCGTGATGCTAGCGATGCCGGGGTTGCCGAGGGTTGAGTGGATCAGTTTTATCGACTATGTTCCTAGTAGGGTGATTTCATACTCGAAGGCTCAGCGGATGGTTGAGAATGATTGTCTATCCCATTTCGCTTTTGTGAGGGATGTTAGTGCAGAGGTCCCTACTATTGATTTTGTTCTTGTGGTGGGTGATTTATGGATGCGTTTCCTGCAGACCTGCCAGGCATGCCACTTGACAGGAATATCGACTTCGATATTGAATTAGTGCCGGTCACTCAGCACATTTCTATTCCACTATATCGTATGGCACCGCGGTATTGACGGAAAAGCTTCAAAAACTCCTTGATAAGGAGTTTATTCAATCTACCATGTCAACTTGGGGTGCACCGGTTCTATTTTTAAATAAAATGATGGTATTATGAGGATGTGCATTGATTACATATAGTTGAAAAAGGTCACAATCAAGAACAACTATCCTTTGTTGCGTATTGATGATCTATTTGACAAGCTTCAGAGAGCGAGGGTGTCCTCCAAGATTGATTTGAGGTCAGGGTATCACCAGTTGAAGGTTCGGGATTCAGATATTCTTAAGAGAGCTTTCAGGACCTGATATGGACACTATGAGTTCCTTGAGATGTCTTTTAGGCTGGCCAATGCCCCAACAACGTTCATGCATCTGATGAACAGTGTGTTTCAGCCTTATCTTGACTCATTTTTTATTGTGTTCATTGATGATATCCTGGTGTACTCTCGTAGCCAGGAGGAGCATGCCCAACATTTGAGGATTGTGTTACAGTGATTGAGAGAGGAGAAGCTTTATTCAAAGTTCTCCAAGTGTGAGTTTTGGCTCAGTTCATTGGCGTTCTTGGGGCACATGGTGTCCAGTGAGGGTATTCAGGTGGATCTGAAGAAGATAGAGGCGGTGTAGAGTTGTCCTAGACCGTCCTCAGCCACGAATATTCGGAGCTTTCTTGGTTTGGAGGGATATTACTGTCTTTTTGTGGAGGGTTTCTCATCTATTGCATCACCCTTGACCAAATTGACCCAAAATGGGGCTCCATTCAAGTGGTCAGATGAGTGCGAGGAGAGCTTTCAGAAGCTCAAGGCTGCTTTGACCACGACTCTAGTTCTAGTTCTTCTATTAGCTTCTGGTTCTTCCACAATGTATTGTGATGCCTTGCGGATAAGTATTGGATGTGTTCTGATGCAGGAGGGTAGACTTATTGCTTATGCTTCACGCCAGTTGAAGACCTATGAGAAGAACTATCATGTCCATGATATTGAGTTAGCAACTGTTGTTCACGCCTTGAAGATCTGGTGGCACTATTTGTACGGTGTTCATTGTGAGATTTATACTGATCACTAGTGTTTGCAGCATCTGTTCAAGCAGAAGGATCTTAACTTGCATCAACAGAGATGGTTGGAGCTTCTTAAGGACTATGATATCACCATTATATACAATCCCGGGAAGGCCAATGTGGTAGCTGATGCCTTGAGTCACCGGGCGGAGAGTTTGGGGAGCTTAGAATATCTTCTAGCCGTAGAGAGGCCATTGGCACTGGATGTTTAGGCCTTAGCTAGTCAGTTTGTTAGATTAGATATTTTGGAGTCGAGCCGAATATTGGCTTGCATGGTCTCTCGGTCTTCTCTATATAATCGTATTAGAAAGCGTCCGTATGATGACCCCCACCTACTTGTTCTCCAGGGCAGGGTTCAACGAGGTGATTCCAGGGATGTGACTATTGGTGATGACGGGGTGTTGAGGATGCAGGGCCAAATATGTGTACCCAATGTAGATGGGCTACGGGAGTTGATTCTTGAAGAGGCCCACAACTGGCGGTATTCCATCCATCTGGGTGCCGTGAAGATGTACCAGGATTTGAGGTAGCACTATTGGTTGAGAAGGATGAAGAAAGATATAGTTGGGTTTGTAGCTCGGTGTCTCAATTGTCAGCAGGTAAAGTATGAGCGTCAGAGGTCGGGTGGCTTTCTCCAGAGGTTAGAGATTCCAAAGTGGAAGTGGGAGCGGTTCATCATGGATTTCATAGTTGGGCTCCCACGGACTTCAAGGAAGTTCGATTCTTGGGAGATTGTGGATCGGCTGACCAAGTCCGTGCAATTCATTCCAGTTGGTACTACTTATTCTTTAGAGCTGTTAGCTGAAATTTACATCTTAGAGATTGTCCACCTTCATGGTGTTCCAGTTTCCATAATTTCAAACAGAGACACGCAGTTTACATCACAGTTTTGGAGAGCCGTGCAATGGGAGTTGGGTACTCAGGTTGAGTTGAGCACATCATTACACCCTCAGACGGGCGAACAGTCCGAGCGCACTATCAAGATACTGGAGGACATGATGTGCGCTTGTGTCATTGATTTTGGGGGTTCATGGGACCAGTTTCTGCCGCTCGCGGAGTTTGTATATAACAATAGTTATCATTCAAGCATTCAGATGGCTCCATATGAGGCTTTGCATAGGAGGCGGTGTAGATCTCCGATGGGATAGTTTGAGCCAGGTGAGGCTAGGATTTTGGGTACAGACTTGGTCCAGGATGCATTACACAAGGTGAAATTAATTCATGAACGGCTTCAGAAGGCGCAGTCTAGGAAAAAGAGCTATGCGGAAAGAAAGGTCTACGATGTGTCTTACATGGTCGGGGAGAAGTTTTTGCTGAAGGTATCACCCATGAAAGGTCTTATGAGGTTTGGGAAGAGGGGCAAGTTAAGCCCTCGATTCATTGGGCCTTTTGAGGTACTTCAGAGGATCGGGGAGATGGCTTACAAGCTTGACTTGCCACCTAGCTTGTCGAGTGTGCATCCAATATTTCATGTTTCCATGATCCGAAAGTATGTCAATGATCCGTCTCATGTTTTAGATTTCAGCACGGTTCAGTTAGATGGTGATATGACTTATGATGCAGAGCCGGTGGCTATCTTGGAGCGGCAGGTCCGAAAGTTGAGGTCAAAGGATATAGCTTCAGTGAAGGTGCAGTGGAGAGGTCAGCCCGTGGAGGAGGCCACATGGGAAATCGAGCGAGATATGCGGAGCAAATATCCACACCTATTGAAACTCCGGGTATATTTCTAGACCCGTTCGAGGATAAATATTTGTTTAAGAGGGGGAGGATATAACGACCCGGCTGGTCATTTCGAGATTCATAGCCCTGTTTCCCCATTTTCTTCTTATTTTGTGCTTCACATCTGTTATATGTATTATCGGGTTGTTTAGTTCGGGTCTGGAGTGATTTCGGGGTAATTTGAGACACTTAGTCTCTTAATTGGGAAACTTAAGTTGGAAAAGTCGATCGGATGTCGACTTATGTGTAAAAGAACTCGGATTTGAATCTTTATGGTTTGGTTAGCTCCATTAGGTGATTTTGGACTTAAGAGCGCGTTCGGAATGTGATTTGGAGGTCCGTAGTAGAATTAGGCTTGAATTGGCGAAAGTTGGAATTTTGGCGATTTTGGCCGGTAGTGGAAACTCAGATACCGGGGGCGGAACTAATTTCTGGGAAATTGAGTTGGTTTTTGGTGTCATTTAAGACTTGTGTGCAAAATTTGAGGTCAATCGAATGTTGTTTGATAGGTTTCAGCATTGTTTGCGGAATTCAGAAGTTTAGAAGTTCTTAAGGCTTGAATCCGGGAGTAACCGATGTTTTGATGTTGTTTTGAGTGATTTGAAGGTTCGACTAAGTTTGTATTGGGTTTATATGACTTGTTGGAATATTTGATTGAGGTCCCGGGGGCCTCAGGTGAAATTCGGGAGGTTTTCGGACTTGGTTTGGGATTTGAAAGGCCTGCTATTACTGGTGTAATCACACCTGCGGAGTGGGAACCGCAGGTGCGAGCCCGCAAAAGTGAAGAACGAATCGTAGAAGTGGTTATGGTCGAGTTGGTCAGAGGTCGCATGTGCGACAATTTTCCACACCTGCGATGGTCGCAAAAGCGGGCAGCTGGGCGCAGGTGCGAGTTTTAGCCGCAGGTGCGATGGGTTCCCGCATATGCGATAGGCGCAGATGCGGTCTTGTAGCCGCGGGAGCGAAACCTGGAATTCTAAGTGGAATCTGCACCTGCGATGGATTTTCTGCAGGTGCAGCGTTGCAGATGCGACAGGAGGTTCGCATGTGCGAAAAGTCTAGGCAGAAGCTTAAAATGCAAGGGTTCACGATTTTGGTCTTATTTCCACATTTGAGACTCGGACTTAGGCGATTGTGGAGGAGATTTTCGAGAGTATTATTGAGGTAAGATTCTTGAACTTGTTTTGGATCATAAATCTTATTTCCCCACTGATTTCCCTACCTAATTAGCGAGAGTTGTAAGTGAAATTTGGGGGTTTAGGGCTTGAGAATTGGAAAGTGGATTTTGGGGATTTGGGTGATCAAATGATGTTGGATTTTGATGAATTTAGTATGGTTAGACTCGTGAGTGAATGGGCTTTTGGGTTTTATGTCTTTTGTCGGATTTCGAGACGTGGGCCCGGGGGCTGGGTTGAGCAGATTTCGTATATTGGGCTATAATTTAGTAGTTTCTTGTGGAATTGATCCCTTTAGCCTATATTGACTATCCCATACTGTTTATGGCTAGATTCGGGGCATTTGGAGACCGATTTGAGAGGAAAGGTTATTTCTGAGTAGGATTTCTGCACAATAGAGGTAAGTATTCTAAATCTGGTCTTGAGTGTGTGAAACCTCGAAAATTGGTATGATGTAACTATTTGGAGGTGATGCACATGCTAGGTGACAAGAATGTGAGCGTACACCATGAGGGATTGGGACTTGGTCCATCCCGTGAGACTGTAAAGTCGAATAGCCTATTGTTGCTTACATGTATTCCTTGTCTTCTAGAAATTTGACTGCCTTTCATGTTAGAAATCATGCTTAGGCTATGTACCTACTTATTGTTATTGTACTCAGTCGTAGAATTTCTTTTATATATACCTCAGTCTCTGTTTGTAAGGTATAGATGTTGTAGCACGTGAGTTGTCCGTGAGAATCATGATGTTTTACTCTAGCACGTAAGTTATCTGTGCGGATTCTGATATGATATGGTAGTATGTGATTTGTCCGTGCAGATCTTCATATGATACTATAACACGTGAGTTGTTCGTGCAACACGTGAGTTGTCCGTGCAGATTATTGTGCTTGGGTTGTAGGAGCCCCTTCGAAGTCTGCACACCCCCAATTAGCGCAGGTACCTATTGAGTGTGTGTATTGAGGGCTGAGACCCGAATGTTAAGCTATTGAGAGCTTGAGTGACTGCACCTTGAGAGGTTGCATTTGTCTTCTTTGTTGCAGCATTTAGCTAATTCATGCTACTGTTCTGAACTTCCGAAAATTATTATAATTGGTTTACGTGACTTTAGTAAATTTGCAACTGATCTGATTCATATTGCCGGAAATTGACTCATGTCTACTTTCATTGTTGATAATTACTAAAATGAACCGTATTGTATAGCTCGTTAGTGCTTCTCAATTCCTTATTTATTCTTGTTACTTGCTGAGTTGGTTGTACTCATGCTATACCCTGCACTTCATATGCAAATCCAGGTGTGCACGGTCATGAAGGTTGTTGTGTTCGGGCGCGATTGAGTATTGTAGACTGCGAGGTAGCTGCCGACATCCGCAGACCTTGTATCTCCTTCTATGTTTTCTTTCTTTCTGTATTGACACTTAGACACTGTTTGTATTAGACTGGCTATCTAGATGCTCATGACTTGGTGACACCCTGATGCTTGGTGATATCTTTCCGCACTTTATTTTGAGTTCAACTTCAGCTTTTATAACAATTTCTGGTATTGAAAAGCTTTGAATTATCCTTTTTATGAAATATTGAAGTATTTTGAAATGTCGGCTTGCCTAGTACCATCGATAGGCGCCATCACGACATGTTAGAGTTTCAGGTCATGACAGTAATATAAGCCCAAATCAACCCTCTAAAATTGCCATTACCTTAGAAATCACCTCCAACCGGCTCGAATCTAGTAAAAACAACTCAATAATGTCAAACAAAGTTATAGGAAATAAATTTAAACAATAAGGCTTTAATCTTTTTTCAATTTCCAAGAAGTCAAAAAAAGTCAACCTGGGCCCACATGGTCAAACCTGAGTCACGTGGTAGATTTCGACTATCCGTAACCCCACGAGTCCAAATATATGTTTAGATTCCAAAACCAAATCTAAATCATAGCTCAAAACCCCAACTTTTACTCTCTTAAGTTGTAGGAAAGTCCCCTAATTTCCCTCAGAATTTCATATTTTGGGTGTTAATAAACCATGTAGATTATTGTAATAATAGCAAAAATGAGCAGAAATCACTTATCCCAAAGCCTTATATGAAAATCTCCAAGCCAAAATCGTCTCTCTCCAAGTCTGGGGTTCAAAATATGAGAGAATGAGCTAAAATCCTAAAATACCGCTTGTTTAACCAAAGAATTAGATCCTTTGACTAAAGCTATTTCTAGGATGAACACGGGTTACTGATAATCAAGGAAATAGAGAAAAACGAATAATAGACAATATTGCAGAAATATAGAAAAGCAAAGTAGATTGTATTCGAGAATCAGATGCCTTTACAAGCTGTATTCCCCTCCCTTATATAGGAGATTCCTTGATATAACGTACAACTCTTGCTATGATTACCCACTAATGACTAACTATGACATTAATGGGGTGTTAAAAAGGATAATGGTAATTGGGGTACGGTTACATAAAATACGAGTAATCAATTGTGGGTTCTTGAATCTGCCCGTAGCTTTGTCCAAATTCATTCTAACCGTGTCTCTTTCCTGTCTTGATCAGGTTTAGTTCCTCGTGGCTGATGAGCTCGAGGGTTTATTGAATCGTGCCTCTTTGTTCCGTACCTCTTCAAAGAATCACATCCAACTTTCGCGTTCTCCTATGTCCACATAACTGGTTGAGTTGTCAAAAGTTGGCTTACGTGTGAAACTCTTTTTTACCAATACAGATAGTCCCCCCACTTACCATATATTTATCGATTAATATTTGGTAAGTAGATACTTATTTATGGCGGGAATATTTTGCCGCCGCTTTACCTCGAAACATTGTATCCTTCTTTGAACCATATGCGTCATTTGTCACTTCCATTTAATGCTCATACCACGTGTCCTTCTTGGATTGGTTCTGCATTTACTCGGCACCTTTTAGGTCTTTTTGCGGCTGTGTCAGTCCCGAAGTGACACCTTCAATTATGACTTTTCATCATTATTTTTCTTTTTTTCCATGTTTGACGGTTTTCCTCAAGTATAAATACCTTTCTTCTTTTCTTTACTTCCACGAAACACTTTCTAACTTTGTCTTTTGTAAAGAACTTTCTTCTTGCCTTCGTAAACATGTCTTCTTCAAATCAACCTCAGGGAGTAATAGATATTGAAAATTTAACGCCATCTTCTTCTCCGACTAGGAGTCAGAGGGGTGGTAGACTTAGGAGTCTAGTATCCACTCCTTCGAGAGGCTCCTCTTCTTCTCAGATAGTTTCCCCTCCTTCCGCTAGGTCTCTAGTTTCTCCGAGGTTTAGGGCTTCTCGATCTTTGTCTAGAGGTAGAAATGAACGCCTTCGTGAACCTGGAGTGATGAAATTGTTCCTGCTGAGTTTATCTTTGCTAGATATAATCAAGTTCTCGTAGACCAATATTCTTCCCTTGAGAGTGTCGAAAGGTATCCAACTCTTATTACTAAGGGTCAGATTTCCCTTGTTCGTAGGGAGTGTTTTTGGAGGCCTGATTTCCCTGTCTACATTCCGAATAGTAATCAAAGAATAACGTCTTACAAGACAGGATATTCTTTTTTTTACATGTACCCTTTTACTCTAGGGTTTAGACCTCCCATTGATCCAGTCATAATTGAATTCTGTCGTTTCTTCAATACCTGCTTAGGACAAGTTGGTCCGCTTGTGTGGCGAGTTGTCACATGTCTTAGAAGTTTAGCTTCTTTAGCCTCGGTTCCTTTTACTTTCAACCATCTTATTCATCTCTACTCTCGTACCTTGTTTCGTGAAGGATTTTTTACTCTGACTGCTAGGAGCAAAAGAGTGTTGGTAACCCCTGGAGATGATAAGGATAGGGGTTGGTACCTCAGGTATGTTGTTGTACCCACTGTTGGTTTAGTGGGTGAAGAAAATATTCCCTTCCCTGAGAAGTGGAATCGTGCACGTGAGTATGCTTTAGCTCACATCTATTTACTTTTCCTCGTTCTGACTTGAGATGTTTTACTAACACCGTATTTGTTTCTTCTTTTCTCAACAATCATGGGTACTGTTGAGAATGTCTCCGGTATCCGTGATTGGGTAGAAAAATTGTTGTCTGTTGCTCCTTTAGAAGAGAGATCTTGGAAGTACTTCACTGGGAAGTACGGTTGGCATGTAAAGACCCACAGTAAGTGAAGCTTTTGTTCTTGCTTCTTTCCTTACTCGAGCCTCTTCTTTCTTTGTCACTTAACGTTTTTTTCTTTTTGATAGGGTTCTCTACTCGTGGGGTGTCTGCTTCATCTATCCTAAAGATGTCTTTGGCCCAGGCCCAAGATATTATTGTTGGTTCATCTTCCTCGAAGAGGAAGATTAGTGAGTCCTATTCCGTAAAAGAAGAAGAAAAGGAGGGTGCTTTGTGCGCAGGCCACGGAGAAGGCGGGTGGTTTCGGACAATGAGTCTACACCCATGACTTTGCCTTCCGTGTCTGTGGTTGAGCCCTATACCTTTGAAGATGTTTCACATTCCCCCATTCATAAGTCTGTTGATTACTTGTTCCATGCAGGTTTTGACCTTGCTTCTGATGATGTCCCTTTGGCTGCTGTTTTTCCTGCTTCTTTAAGAGAAGCTGTCTCATCTGCTCCTTTGGCTATTACGGATTTTGTTGTTGCTTTGCCCTTGGCTTCCTCAACTCTTCAATCCTCCATGCATGTTGATTTGCCCGTGGCTTCTCCAGCTCTTCAACCCTCCATGCCTGTTGTTGCTTCATCTCTGCCTACTTCCATACCTTCCGCTAGGGAATTAGGGTCTTCCAGCAGAGAGATGCGGTAGGTTGTAATAGAGGTTCCAGCTGAGGGGAATCTTTTCAAGAAAACAGGTGAGCCTAAAGTGTGGCTCAAGCCTTTGATAGGTCCTACTGAGAAAACCAAGCTAGCCAGCCATAGTGCTCTTACATGGGCCAATGAAGTTGTGCATACCTCTTTGAAGGTATGATGCAGGTTATCCTCTTTCATTTTCGTATATGAAATTTATCATATCTGATTGGTTTATTTCTTGTAGATTAATCTTATAGGCATGGAGCTCATGAAGAGGATCTCAAATACGGATCAGGAGACAAAAGAGTTGCAGGCCGATATTGATAATTGGAAAGCACAGTATGATAGCCTAAGGATTGACATGGATGCCTTAGAAGAGGAAAGGAGTACCTTGAAGCGGTAGATGAGGCTCATAACAGTTTTTGAATGAGTACACTGATGATGATCTTTTACCCCTAACTGTTTTTGTTACAACAATTTTGAATAAGTATAAGGATGTACATTTCTTCCTCGTGACTAATATTTTGCCTTTCAACCTGAACATGTTCGAAGGTTTTTTGCATTTTTACATTAGGCTTTGTATTTGGATGACTCTTTTTTATCTCTTTTGATTCTGCTCGTATCACTTGTCTCGTTGGGTAGATGGGTCTTCAGGCTCGAGCTTTTGACTTTTATGATAGTCTTTGTATTTGGATGACTCTTTTTGATCTCTTTCGATTCTGCTTGTATCACTTGTCTCGTTGGGTAGATGGGTCTTCTGGCTCGAGCTTTTGACTTTCTGATAGTCTTCTTTGCTTCGTCTTAGCCTTACATACTGTACAGTCCCCCAAGTGTTTGACCTTTGAAGAATGATATCTCGAGCACTTGATTATTCTTTCCATGTGGTCCTTTTCCTGAAAAGGAAAAACATTCCGAACTCGAAGGTATATAGTTTTTTAGATGATGACCGCTTAACCCTTTAAAACGTCCATCAGAAAGTGTAACCCTGGGCCGGGAATTGTATTATTTCCTCGCGTCTTTGCAGGTCTAATATCATCATCTGGTGATGGGTTAGCTTTTTGCCTATCATCTAAAAAAGTTAGTAAAATTTTTAAATGTTTAAAATAAAATCGAACATGTGATACCTGACCGGGGGTATTTTTTTTCCTTAGAAGTAATACTTCATTAGGTGTATGGAGTTCCAGCTTGTTGGTAGAACTCTACCGTCCATAGATTCCAACTCATAGGCGCCCTTCCCAGTTATGCCTCGGATTTTGTAGGGTCCTTCCCAGTTTGGGTTTAGCTTTCCTGCGCCTGCTTCTTTCGTTGATTGAAAGACTTTTTGAGGACGAAGTCCCCAATCTTGAAGTACTTGAGATGAGCTTTACGGTTGTAATAACGCTCTATGATTTATTTTTGAGCTGCCATCCGTATTAGTGATGCTTCTCTCAGTGGTTCGAGCAGGTCCAGATTGGTCCTCAATTCATCGTCGTTTGCTTCCTCCATGGCTGTTGCAAACCTTATGCTTGGTTCGCTAATCTCCACAGGTATTAAGGCTTCTGAGCCATATACAAGTGCGAATAGGGTTTCTCCCATGGCTATTTTTGAAGTTGTTCTGTATGCCCATAGTACCACTGGTAACTAATCAGGCCAGTTTCCTTTGGCTTTATCCAGACGCTTCTTTAGATTGTTGATAATGACCTTATTCGTTGACTCATCTTGGCCATTAGCCATGGGGTGGTATGGCGTTGAAGTGATTCATTTGATTTGCCAGCTTTCAAAGAATTCTGTGATTTGCGAGCCTATGAATTGTGGTCCATTATCGCACACGATCTCCTTTTGTATTCCAAAGCGGCATATTATGTTTCACCATAAGAAGCTTTTAATTTCCTTTTCTCGCACTTGTTTGAACGCTTCTACCTCGACCCATTTTGTAAAATAATCGGTTAGCATGAGCAAAAACCGTACCTGCCCTTTAGCTGTGGGAAGAGGTCCCACTATGTCCATCCCCCATTTCATGAAAGTCCATGGGGATATTATTGGATGCAATAATTCTGTTGGTCGATGCATGTTATTGGAAAACCTTTGGCACCTGTCGCATTTGGATACGAAGTTCTCAGCTTCTTCTTCCATCTTAGGCCAATAGTATCCAGCTCTGATTAGGGTTTTCACTAAGGACCTCACCCTTGAGTGATTTCCACAGTGTCCTTCGTGGACTTCTTTTATCACAAATTCCGTTTGGTTAGGTTTGAGGCGTTTAGCTAGGGGTCCTCCGAACATCTTGCGATAAAGCGAGTTGCGAATAAGGCAGTACCGTGCAACTTTGCAACAAAGTGCTTGAGCTGCTTTCCTGTCTTCAGGTATGGTGCCATTCTGCAAAAAATTAAGAATTTCGTTTCTCCAGTCCCAGGTTAAGTTGTTGAAAGTTACCTCATTCCAGTCCTGGTCGATCATTGAGTGGAGGAGTTGGACGACAATTGCATTGTCTTTGTTTGTTACTTCCGTGACTGCTGCGAGGTTAGCTAATGCATCTGCTTCTGCATTTTCCTCTCTGGCTATTTTCATTACCTTCCATGTTTTGAATTGTCTCACGAGCTCTCGTGCTTTTTCAATATACTGTTGCATTCGAGTCTCGTGAGCGATGTAAGTCCCCTGTATCTGATTTACTACCAGTTGGGAGTTGATGTTGATCATGATTTGCTCGATTGAGAGCTCCCGTGCGAGTTCAAGCCCTGCAATAACAGCTTCGCACTCTAATTCATTGTTAGTTATAGGATAACACTTGATAGCTTGCCGTGTCTTTTCACCCGTGGGTTAAGACTATGCCTAAGCCGACACCTTTTATATTTGAGGAGCCATCGGTGAATAGGGTCCATAGGCCCAGATTAGCATCGTTAAAATGTTGTAACTCCTTATCTACTTCACGGATAATTCTATTACTAAAGTCAGCAATAAAATCAGCTAGTATTTGAGACTTAATTGCAGTCCTAGGCTAATAGATTATTTCATGCTCACTTAATTCTATGGCCCACTTGGCTAATCTTCCTGACAATTCTTGTTTATGTAGAATATTTCTTAGAGGATATGAAGTCACAACGGTGATTAGGTGACATTGAAAATATGGTCGTAATTTTCTTGATGCCATTATTAAAGCTAAAGCTAATTTTTCCAGATGTGGATATCTAGTTTCAGCATCTAGCAAAGTTTTACTTACATAGTAGATAGGTGATTGCTTACCTTTTTCTTCTCTTACCAGTACTGCACTTACAACAATTTCTAAAACAACCAGGTAGATATACAATCTTTCCCCTTCTTTTGGTTTTGAAAACAGCAGTGGTTTCGATAGATAAATCTTCAGATTCTTGAGGGCTTGCTGACATTCTTCAGTCCGTTCGAACTGATTCTGCTTTTTGAGAACTGAGAAGAATTTAAAAAAAAAATTGAAAGACTTAGAAATAAATCTTCCCAAAGCTGCTATTCTCCCTGTTAGTCTTTGAACTTCCTT
>ML301819.1:0-18057 GCA_005239505.1 Nicotiana paniculata
CATTTCCCATTCACCCATTTTAAGCATTAATATATCATTAATTACTTAAAATCCCAACAACAACAACTCAGCGGATTCTCACAAATAGAGTTTAGTGTACGCTATCTTACCCCTATCTTGAAAGGTAAGCCTTCAACTAAAGAAAAAATGATAGAAGCATTTATAATAAGTAGTAACAATACAAGAAAAGTAAAATAATCAATATATTAAGATAATAAAATTTATTTACACTGATGGTTTATTACTTAAACTCATAAAAGTTGTTTTTCTCTAATATCCTTTTGAATCTCCTTGCTTTAACTCCTGTCTTTTGCAGTAAATAGATAATACTAATGCACAACAGGAGCAGAGTAGTATATCATACTGTAAAACAGCTTCATCAAATGATCATGTAAAAAGGTAAATAGTGAAATCTCTAGGTCAGAACTCAAAAAGGTGTGCATGTTCATATATCAACTTCAATAATAAGAGTAGAGAGCTTTTTCTTATTGTTCGTGTTATCCATTTCCTATCTTAAGGTCAAGAGTTGAAGTAAAATAGTGGGAATGAGACAAACTAATATGTGAAAAAGAGAGTGGGAGAGAAAGCAATGTTTTGTTAATGGTCACTATATTGCCAGGCTCACCAATCTTCATCTGAAAGTGATGTATCACTCCATATATGAAAAAACAAACTCCTAATGCAATCCTTTTTAAATTCTCCATCTCTATCCATTACTGCATTGTATGTTAATTATTTCAACCAACCTTACCTATTCCTGATTAACTCATTCTGTTTTTCCATATAAAAAGTTAGTCCCATTTCAGTAGCGTTTCACGGTCTCTGTTGTATACATGATCATCAAAATGTTTACAATGTGTTTACTTTTAGTTTAAGCTTTTCAAATTAGTTCAAATGTGTTGAGCTACAATATGAGTATTATATACTTAATATGTGTGTTTGTTGTGTAAAACTTGATTCCGAGCAGTGGAATCAATTTACATGTAATAAAACGGGTGAAATAGTTTCAAAGTCGGAGTACAAGTCTAAATAAAAAAATTAACCGGAATCAAGTTTGGGGATCGCGAATTGATGAAATGGAGCTTCAATTTTTGTTATAATTTTAGATCATTTTAAATTTTTATTTTATAACTTTAAGATAATTTACTTGAATTTTGTATTTTTCAACAAGAAGAAAATAATTGACAACCACTATAATCCTTGAATTCGATACTTTTTTATTCTATTTTTGACAAGTGTTTGATCAAAAATTACTAAGCTTTTGTTAAACCAACTAAATACGATGTTAATGGGCAAATCCTAGATCCGAGATTGATTAGATGGCAATAATGTGAAACCGCATTCAGGACTATTAAATACCCAGGGGATACTCGATGATTGTGAATGAATGAGGGGATGATGGTAAGTATTAAATATGATAAATGACAAAAAATATAAATAGGGGGAACGATTCACCCAAATATTGAATGATATGGATGATTCCTCCTTCTTACAGCAACGTATGATAACTGAATATGAGAATTGACAAAGTGTTCTTGGATCATGTGAATGAAAAGGTAGAATAGACAACAAAATCAATCACAGTAGTAAGGCAAGCTTTTTGTATTATCTTCCAAGAGTCAACTTCTTACAAAAATGTTCTTCTCAGAAAGTGAATCCCCCTTTTTGTTCCCTTTCTCTTACTATTTATAAGAGATATTCCTAGGAAACCCTAAAAAGTACAACCAGGGGAATATTCAGTTGAATATTCTCTTTGGTAAATCCAAGACTATCCTAGTCATTACTACTATGCTTCTCTACTCGACCTCAGTCTTGATATCTCGCTTAGCGACTCCTCGGTATTGATTCCTGCTCGGCCTCGGCCATAATTTGTTCATTCGCATTGTTGAACCTGGTCGGATTTTGACCCATACAGTTAGTCCCTCCGCTTATTGAGGTCGTCTTCTGGTCAACCTCAGTGAGCGGACTTTATCAGTAATCGTTTCGGAGAAATCCTGACGTGATGGCCGAGCAGAAGCGATCGGCGTCGATATTGTGACATTGTCGTTCCGAGGGTCATGGTCAGCAAGGTAGGCATAGGATGACATCACGGCCACATGCGTCATCATTGCGCATCTTCCCATTGCGCAACATTGTTTCTCGATCCTCTGCCGCTTTGATTCTGGGGCCACTGACGGTTATTTGTACCATTTCAGGCGCCCCGGTTATCTATAAATATAGGGGAGAAGATTCTAAATGAAAATTTTGCATTTTCTACCTTCTTCACCTCTGCATTTTGCTTCTTCTTCTTCTTGTATTTTTTCTCTCCATATCTTTCACCGTCAACACCCTTTTTTTTGCTTCCGGCTCCACCGCACAATATTGAAAAATGACTAACTCGATTCCCAACTCTGAGACAGCCTCTGACGCTACCCCATTATCGGTGTCCATGCCCTCTAGTGGCAGAGAACCTATGGTTATGGAGGATGAGAGCTTCCCCACTGTGGAGGAGGTCGTTCCTCGTAACCCAACTTCCAGGACCGACTTCTCCAAAGAGCACGTTCAGGACCCCGAGCCGGTATTGTCCGAGATGGGGTCGAAGCATATCTCCGCCCTCAAATCCAAATACCACATTCCTGCCCACGTTGATATTGTTACGGCTAGGGACGACGTGATACAAGTTCACCGACCTAGGTATTGTGCATTTGATGCCTACCCATTCCTAGTGGGCAACTCTCTTCCTCTTCCTCCATTGGCGGAGGAGTTCTGCCGTTATTACGTGTCTGCCCGGCTCAACTTTCCCTTTATATCTACAAGATCTTCCTCATGCTAACGAAGTATGCGGAATTGGCCGGCTGTGAGATTTCCATTCGCCACTTGTTGCACCTCTTCGCACCCAACTTTCATAGGGGCACAATGATTCACCTTCGCCACCGCAGAACCAAGTGATTGGTGGCTAGAATGGATGACAAAGCAAATCGTCTTGGCTGAGTCCGTAAGGAGTCCTTTTCCTCAGACCCCGTCATTGGTGACTCTGGCCCACAGACGACCGTTATATCAACAGAGACCCTGTCCTGCCCGGTGATGCACCTGATAGATGATTCTTCTCCCAACGAAGAGGAGACGGTACCGTTGAAGAGACGAAGGGTAGAAACTGGCAGAGTCGCACGGTTACTGTGGCGCCTAAGGGGCCAATCATATTGGACGCGGAGTCGGCATATCCACAGATTACTGAGGCTGCTCCTGCGCCAGAGATAGCCGTAGAGGGGAGGCCGTCGGAGGCAGAAGGGGCCGCCACGGGGGGAGAACGGCAACGGACCGCTGAGGTCGGCTCATCGTCTGCGGGTGGGAGAGGCAAAACTGTCATTGTAGAAGATGATGGGTCAGGCTATGATATCGAACCCTAAGAGGTGCGGGCCTTCGAAGAGAGGTTTACTCGAGCGGAGATAAGAACTGAGGTGTCTAATTGTAACATCGCCATCCCCGTGGATTTCAACCTACTGGTTAATTTGAGTGGTTCCAGCTTTTTCCCCTTTGTGCGCGGACTCTGAGAACAGGACGCTGCAGATGTTGAAGGACGCAGACCTATCACTAGGCATCTTTGGGATGGCCCTTCGAGTTAGTTTCCTTCCTACTCTTAACTTTATTCACTTCTTTTGTGTTTTTTGCCTTTGCTGATCTTTCTTCTTTTGTTTATCAGACTCTCATTTTGGAGATTGAGCGCGATCGTCGGGAAGAGAAGAAGTAGGCCCTCTATAAAAGGATGGATTCTAAATATAGGGGATACCGTACCAAGCACCGAGCACTGGTCAGCATACTCGGCGAGGACGGTCAATTCCAGACTCTCCGGGATGAGCTGAAACAAAAAGATAAGGAGTTGAGGGAGAAGGATGGCGAGCTTGTGTGGGCTATTGGCAGGTGCAGCGTGCTCGAGGGGACGTTGAGAGATAAGTATGACAAGATCAAGGTGATCAAGGGGATAATGGCCGAAAATGTCGATCCCCAGGCTCAGATGGCGTCTTTTTGAGTCGAGCCTAAGCAGAGTGAAGCTAGGGACAATGTCTTGAGGGGAAATTTGACTACCAAAGCTGAGAAGTTGGAGAGAGTTGAGAGAGCCAGAATGGTTGTTGTGGAGGAGGCGGCTGCACTAGAGGGTACCAACCGCGTCCTCAAGTTCGAGCGGGCTAGTGAAGCAGAAACATCTGCGCATAAAGAAGCGAGGCTTGAAGAGCGGATATGTGGTTTGGAGGCAGAGATCTTATACCTCAACGAGCGGATTTCCACCCTAAAAGCCGAGAAGGCACAGCATCAGGCCCAGCCGTCTACCTCTCATGCTTCCGCTTATCCCAGTGTGTCCCGGGACTTGTACGAGAAGTGGCTTCTTGCTGAGGCCCAGGTTGACATATATAGGGCTCTGATGACGGTCGGGAAGGCTTTGGAGATGGAATTCGAGGATGCTCGTGTTAAGGCACGTGCAGCTCGCGATGCCTGTGGCTACGACCCCGGTACGCCCGGAATGGATGATGACGAATATGACTTGGACGAGCTCGCATCTGATGATTGGTATGATGATGAGTACGCCGATGGAGCGAGTGATGGTGGGGATGGTGTTGCTGTACCGGACGATGAAAGTGGCGATGGTGCAGGCGGAGATGATGCAACATGATGTTTTTGTACTTAGTTTTTTGTTCTTTTCTTTTTGTTTTGCGGGCACTTGCTCTGCTCCTGTAATGATGACTTTTTGGAATGATAATACTTTTGTTCCCTGTTCTTGAACTTCTTATTTTATTTTTGAATGTTTTTCATGGTTGTGAATTCACCTAGATCGACCATAAGTTGAGCTAGTTCGATGTTTGAATGTTTATTTGTAATTTTACTTGAATTAAGTCGAATCATAAGTTGATTTGATCAAAGTTAGACGTCACCCTATAAATTAATTCGAGCGAGGTCGAATGTGGACTTGAAAATTAATTCGATCGAGGTCAAACACAAGTCGATTCGAGCGAGGTTGAATGTAAGTCGATTCGAGCTAGGTCGAATGTAAGTCGATTCGAGTGAGGTCGAATGTAGGCTTGAAAAATAATTTGAACAAGGTCGAATGTAAGTCGATTCGAGCGAAGTCAAATGTAGACTTGAAAAATAATTCAAACGAGGTTGAGTGTAAGTCGATTCGAGCGAGGTCGAATATAGACTTGAAAAATAATTCGAACGAGGTCGAAGGTAAGTCGATTCGAACGAGGTCGAATGTAGACTTGAAAAATAATTCAAACAAGGTCGAATGTGAGTCGATGTTGATACCCAATTTTCCCACAATATTTTAAAATTGCATATAGACCTTCAAAAACAAGCTTTAATAGCAATTGGTATTTTTCTATAATTTTCCCATATTTTTATTAATTTATTTTAATTTATCCAGTATTTTATTTCTAATAATTAATTACAAAATTGCATTACAAAAAATTTCAAAAGCATTTCTTTATTTAATTCATTATTTAGGGTCCTACTAAGACCAAATTATTTCACAATTAGTCAAATTGGCACTCTTTGGCTATGATTGCAATAACTTTGCAATTATAGCCCAATCATATATTTTATACTATTTTTATCCAGTAATTAGTCATTTTGTATTTTTTAAATGCTAATCAGTCATTTTAATTTATTTTCTAAGCATCAATTCCATTTTATACAATTATTAGCTATTTTTGTAAATTGTTTTATCTAATTTAATTAGGTATTTAAAAGCTAGCCCCTTTTATTTCAATTATAGCCTAAAATTAGCCTAATCCCTAACCCAATTAAATAACGCAACAGACCCCCAGCCTAAACCAATTCCTACCCGGCCCAACCCCCGGATCAATCTGAGTCGTTGATCAAATTAGATCAACGGCCCAAATTTCACTTACCATAATTAAACCCTAAATCCCCCCCCCCCCCCGACCCCTCATTAATTCGGTCTCTCTATCTCTCTACTCTCTCTCTCTCTCTCTCTATCTCTCTAACTCTTTAGATACTTCCAGTATCCTCTCCGCCTCTGATGAGGCCATTCGTCTTCTCCGGCCACCTCTCCACCGGAGACTATGAAATCCTCATCATCCTCCTACCTCATATGGTTCCTTCACGCAGGTGTTGCTGTCCCTAAGGTCTTCAAGAGACCTGGGTTCACTCTCCTACCCCCCTGGGCCTATACTCACCATTCTCCGGCCACCTCCGGTCGTCCGAGTAAGATCTATGACTTTTGGGGTTTAAACCAGTAATGTTTTGAGGTTTTCTTGTTTCTATGGGTTCTCTGAAACCCTAACTCCTAATATTTTCCGATTTCTTTTAGATCTGTCTTAGATCTGTGTATGATATGAATCTTTTACATGCTTCCTTCGAAAAACCTTCCTATTTCTAAACGATCTTTCATTTCAAAATTAGGGTTTCATAACCCCTCTTTCAAAAAATGATTTTTCTTCCGCTTTTAATATCATTATGTGTTTCTTTCTATGTGAAGTTTTCTTTTTATTTTAACTTATTTTACTGAAAACCCTAGTTTTTCCTAAATTCTAAGTCTATCTGTGACTGATATGCTCGTTTTAAATGCATAAACTCCTATTTCTCGTAAATGTTTAAGTTCTCTGTGATTTTACCCTGTTTTTCTCATCAGGGTTTCTGATTATGTTCTCTTCTGCTTGTATCATGTTCGTCCCGTTTAATCCCTTTAGTGTTACTGCTTTGTCTCTAAACCTGTGTGATTTTGCTACTATAGTCACTAAGGTTTTGACTCTTTAATTCTCCTTGCTCGTTTAATTGTGTGCTAGCCTCGAATCCCGGACTCTGTGTGATTCTTTACCTTGCTATGCTTTTTCTTGCCTATTATTTTCCTAATTGATATTTGCTCCTGTTCGAATCCCTAACTCTCTGCAACTTTACTTTGTTTGCACCCCTTGATTCCTTGAAATTTGAAAAGCTTTACTGATTTCTTATGAGATGTTCTTACTGACTTCCGACTTTATTTTCTTACCTTGTTACATAATTGATTGGTTGTTAAGTGATTATTATTTCCTTAATTGATATCTTATGAACCTAGTTCTAATTGCTTACTTGAATTGGGTTGAAGTTGTTTCCTTATATGAATAAGCATTTTCCTTAATTATTTTTTACCTACTAGCCGTTTGGGTTTAACCCCTTCAATTAAGGGATACCTAATTACCTGCTATACTTACATTTTCTGAATATTCCTTTAAGATATACATGGCCTCTTTCCTTATTTTGTTACCCACCGTTTGAATGATTCCCTTAATTATAGGGATACTCGTACCGATTGATACTCAGTCCCACAATCACTGGTTAATTCTGATTTTTTTTACCTTATTTTCCACCCAGCTTTCAAGCTATATATATACTCTATTCATTCATTGACACAGAGACACACACGAACTAATCTGTTCAAAATCTCTCTCTCACAATTAAAAAGACTCTTTGCTCTCTCTTCTGTGCTAACTACTACTATTCTAAGTTAGCCGGCTGCAAGCCAAGGCTAACCATTGTGCATCTCCTATTTTCATGTTTGTGTTACTGCTTTCTTCACACTAGTATGTTCTAATTTAGATTTCAGTCCTCAAACCAAAATGTTTCTACTACTGTTGTAATTCAGCATGCTTTGTTTTTACTTATTATTCAGCATGTATTTAGGATCCTGAACCCCTTCTGCATGTTAAGTTAGGCTTTATTTGTTTATGACCAGCATGTTTATGTATACTTAGCACCTACTTCTTACATGCCTATGACTGGTACATTAGTTTAACCATGGCCTTAGTTGTTTTAGGGATTTAATCTAACCTAATACTTTATTATACCCCTAATCCTCTAGACCCTTGGGAATTTCTGATTGTATGTCTATATGTGTATCTGCCTATTACATGTCTGCCCTCACATGCTCTGTATTTGTCCCTCAAATCCCATCACCCCTGTTTGTGATTGTTGGACTATCCTTGGTATTTTGTGTGATGTTAAGCTTCTATTTCCTTCTTCAAAACTGTTTTATTACTTACCCTTTCTCAAAACTGTTTCTTACTTAAACCCCTTTTTAAAAAAAAAATAGAAAGCACTCTCACATATACTCTTAGAAGTCTAAGTTCAGCCCCCTTCGTGTGAGCGCTGCTTTGGGGACCCTTTGAGTGTCCTCTGAACTCTGACACTTAAGGCTGGCACTTCCCACACTACACATGTTTAACTCTATTTTGGCTATGTCTGGGTGTGAGCACTGCCCGGGATCCCTTGAGGTCCTTAGGGAACTCTGACACACCCGGACTATGAAAGGCTATGAAACACCAAAGGCATTGAGGTTTGGAAGATCTGGGCCTAATTGAAGGTTTCCTATAGAAGTAACTTCTTATTTTTCCTTTGTTTGGGTAATTTATAATTCCTGGCATGTAATAATTTGTAAACAAATATTTGGGAATGGATAGTGGAAAAGGAATAGTAGTTATATAGATTGTCCATGTTAAAGGGTAGATACCATGCCTCTAGGTTTACATTTCTTACGTGTGCACTAGAAATTCATGCTTAGGGCTGATTGTATGCGAGCGTATCATGCATTAGATATCCTGTTCCTTAAGTCCATGTTTACTGTTTCGGCATCCTATTATGGCATTATCATTTATCATATAGGAATCATGCTCTAGGATTTAATGTTAATATAAACTTGTTATTCATGTAAACCAGTTCTAATATTGTTGTCATGTTGTGGTACACCTAGGAATCATGCTTAGGATAATGATGCGCTAATAAACAAGTCATCCACATACTTGCTGCATAGCATGTTCAAATACTGTGACTTTATGCATTTAGAAATTCTGCCTAGGAATTCTGCATACCACCCATTCTGCATCCCCATGTGTGCATATTAGATATCATGTCTTAGGACCTCATTCAACACTTAGTTTAACTACTGATTCCATGAATAAGGCCCTAAAGAAATAGTTTCACCATGTTTCCAAACAGCTGGTAATAGCTCGGTATTTTTGCAACACCTAAGTGCAGCATGTTTAGGAAAACTAGCTTGTAGTAGTTTCTTTAATAATCTGGGTAGTTACTGGGTGTTGTCATACACTTAAGCAAGATTTAGGTGTTAAATATATTAAAATTGGAAGCATACTCCTTTATACCTGCTTCTTGACTATTAATGGTTATAATTAGTAAGAAACTGATAAAATTCATCCTCTGAAATCAGTAATAAAGATGCCCTATTATTGCATTCTCACCTAGACATCATGCCTTAGGTTCTGAAGTTAATAAGGACTTACTTGTGTCATCGTGCTATTTATGTGCATAATTTGTGGAGGAGTACTTGGGCCTCGTATCTGCTCTTATTTGTTTTCCCTTATCTGAAGTCCTAATTGTCGTTGTTTTTCGCTTAGAACCTTGTCCTTTAAACCTAGGGGTCAACCTAGTTCCTTTTAGGGTAGTAGTCCTAGCCTCCTCCAGAACTGATAGGATGGGACGGGTAATAGCACGCAATAGAATTCGTGACCAACACATGCTTTAATTACCTTCACGGGGTGGGAAGGGTAGAATATGGATATGATGACCGGTGCGCTAATACCTTGTGTAGCCCCTCTTCGAGGAGTGATTACCGGGTATTGCATTGATGTGATACATATTATTATAGACCTAGGACACCTGTATACGCTAGTTCGTAATCATCTCTACTGTTTTATAAACATCTATATGCTTAAGACTTAAATCCCCTTTTATTTTAGCTTTTACTTGTTATTTGTTAGTTGTACAAATTCACGAAACCATTTGGCCGGGAACCACACTTGTGGATCCTGAGGGGTGACTAACACCTTCCCCTTAAGATAATTTCAAGCCTTTACCCAAATCTCTGGTTAGCAACGTAGTTATAATTGAACCCCGTAGGTGCCCTAACGCACCGTTAAAATCGTTAGGTATCGACTCTTTAAAATATGCAAACCCCTTTCCCAAAAGGAAAGATTTGTCCCAACCAATGTCATAAACCCGATATTCCGCTAGTAAGAGGAAAAAAGGGGTGTCGATAGTCGATTCGATCGAGGTCAAATGTAAGTCGATTCGAGTGAGGTCGAATGTACATTTCATGTGTTGGCGTAATGTGTAAACTTGGTGGAGGCATGTAGGAACATCATATGCTTACATATATTGCTTGGTTTATACATTCATTGGAGAGGTTTACATGTTTATGCTCAGTTCGTACATACATTTGAGAAGTCCCAGTCTATCTAGTCCTTCCATCGGTCGACCTGGAGAAGTAGTTTAGAGGTCGAGCGATGAACTTGACACTTGAACTTCGAGACGCCCTCTTCGTCGCCTCGTTAAAAACCTCCCCCGAGAAAACCCAATTGGGACAAAACTCGGGTGAGGGAAAAAGAGTATGACATGGGGACGTCTATCTTTAAAAGTTGAAGTATTTGAGGTGGGGGACGTTCCAATTGTTTGGCAGTAGTTTTCCCTCCATTGTTTCTATCTAGAACGATCCTTTCCTTACTACCGCCGTGATTTTGTATGGACCGTCCCAATTGGTTCCCAATTTTCTACCCCGTGGGTATTTGCTCGCTTGTGTTTTGGCTTTGAGTACATAGTCCCCCGTTTTAGTAGCCTGACTTTGATTTTTTGTTGTAGTACCGCTCTGCCTGTTGTTTTTGAGCTATCATTCTTATGTAGGCCATGTCTCTCCGCTCTTTGGCTTCGTCGAGGTCTTGCCTTCTGCTTTCGTCGTTGCTTGGCCCGCTCTCGTTTGAGTACCTTATACTTGGTTCACCGACTTCGACTGTTATTACTGCATCAGTCCCATAGACTAGTGAATATGGTGTTTCTCCTGTGCTTGTTTTCAGTGTGGTGCGGTATGCCCATAGCACTTCCGGTAGTAATTCCGACCACAATCCCTTGGCGTTCTCAAGCTTCTTTTCATGATGTTAAATATTGTTTTGCTGGAGGATTCCGCCTGAACGTTTCCTACCGGATAATATGGCGTGGAGACTATTCTCTTAATGTGCCATTTTTCGAAGAACTCAACGGTCTTTTTCCTAGTGAATTGGGGTCCGTTGTCGCAACTGATTTCTTTGGGGATGCCGAAGCGGCATATGATGTTTCTCCATATGAATGTGATAACTTCCTGCTCGCGTATTTGGGCGAATTCACCTGCTTCTACCCACTTGGAAAAATAGTCAGTCAAAACTAAAAGAAATCGTACATTACCTCGTCCCGCTGGGAGGGGTCTGACGATGTCCATCTCTCATTTGATGAAAGTCCAAGGCGAGGTTATGGGGTGGAGGTGCTCGCCCGCTTAGTGAATCATGGGGGCGTATTTTTGGCATTGCTCACACCTTCTAACGAAGTCGGCGACCTCTTTTTTCATTGTGGTCCAGTAGTAGCCTTCTCGTATGAGGCATCTGGCGAGAGCTCGATTGCCGGTATGAGCTCCGCAGTGGCCTTCGTGTACTTCTTCGAGGACGCACCGCGTTTGGTTTGGTCCTAGGTATTTTACTAGAGGAACGCCAAACATTCTTTTGTACAAGTCGTTATTGACGATGTTGTACCTGGCCGCCTGCATTCGAAGCTTCTTAGCTTCTTTTTTATCGGGTGGGAGCACTCCGTCCTACAAATATGAGATAATACGATTGCGCCAGTCCCAAGTCATGTTTATAGTTCGTACCTCGATTTGATCTATTGATGAATGGGGAGAGTGACCACGTTCTCTTTTCCATTTATGTTCTTGGTAGCTGCCTCTAGTTTGACAAGGCAATATGCCTCGTTTTTCTACGCTCGAGGCATCTGGTCGAGCTGGCATTCATCGAACTCGGGCAACAGCTTGCAGTTCTCGGCCTGATATTTTCGTAGCCTTTGTTCTTTGATTTGGAAAGTCCCTGTGACTTGATTGATGATGAGTTGTGAGTCACATCGGAGGACGATCCGTCGTGCTTCGTATTTGAGGGTCAGTTTTAATCCTGCAATTACGTCCTCATACTCGGCCGCATTGTTAGTCATATCAGGACACCGTATGGACTGGCGAATTACTTTGCCTGTCGGGACCTCGAGTACGAGTCCCAGTCTAGATCCTGATGCATTGGAGGCGCCATCGGTGTATAGAATCCATAGGTCGGGAAACTCGGGGGAAGTACTAATGGCTTCCCTCTCGACCTCGGGCATTATTTTGGCGTTGAAGTCGGCGACGAAGTCAGCGAGTACTTGCAAATTTATCGCCGTTCACGATTGATATACTATATCGTGCTCGCTTAACCCAATGGCCCATTTAGCAAACCTACCCGACAACTCAGGTTTATGTAGTATACTCCTCAGGGGAAAGGTCGTGACCACCGAGATGGGGTGACATTGGAAATAAGGTCTAAGCTTTTGTGAAGCTACGACTACAGCCAGGGCCAGCTTTTCGAGGTGGGGGTACCTCGTTTCAGCGTCGACCAAAGTTTTGCTAATGTAATAGATTAGAGACTTCTTACCTTTATTTTCAAGGACCAAGACTGCGCTCACCGCAACGTCGGACACGGCCAGGTAGATTAGGAGGCGTTCTCCGGGTTACGCCTTGGCAAGTAGTGGGGGCGAGGAAATGTATGCTTTTAATTCTCTTAGGGCATTGAAGCACTCGGAATTCCATTGGATTCCGTTGTCCTTATTGAGTACGCCGAAAAATTTATGGCATCTATCAGAGGATCATGAGATGAACCTCGACATGGCAGCTATATAGCCAGTCAACTTTTGCACCTGCTTCTTGCTGGTCAAATTTTTAGGTATTCCCTCTATAGCCTTTATTTGGTCGGGGTTAACCTCAATTCCTCTCTGTGACACCAAAAAGCCGAGGAAATTTCCTGAGGTCTCACCGAAGGCACATTTCTCGGGGTTCAGTTTCATGCCATATCGCCTAAGTATGTCGAAGGACTCCCTCAGGTGGTCAATGTGGTCCTATTTTCTTTTCGACTTGACCAACATGTCGTCTCTATACACTTCCATCGTCTTGCTGAGCTGTTCTTTGAACATTTTGGTTACTAGCCTCTAATAGGTTGCCCCTGCGTTTTTCAGTCCGAATGGCATGACTCTGTAGCAGTACGTCCCTTAGTGGATGATGAAAGTGGTTTTTTCCTGGTCCTCCTCCTCCATGAGGATTTGGTTTTAACCCGAGTAGGCGTCCAAGAAACTTAATAGCTCGTGCACCGCTGTTGCGTCGATGAGTTGATCAATGTGAGGCAACGTGAATGAATCTTTCAGGCAGGCGTTGTTCAGATATTTGAAGTCCACGCACATGCGCCATTTACCATTTTTATTTTTCACCATAACCACGTTGGTGACCCATTGGGGGTACTTTGACTCTCTGATAGAACCGTTTGCGAGTAAGTTTTCTACCTCTTCACAGACAACATCATTTATTGCAGTGTTGAATTTTTCTTCTCATTTGTCGTACCGGTGGGTAGAGTGGGTCGACTGATGTGTGGCTAGAATTCGTGGTTTAACACATTATGTGCCTTACATTTATGTGCGTTAATGATAAAAATACACTTTGTATGTGCCTTATGGAGTCTATTTCATGTGTAGGTGAATTGGAGATGGAAGTCGAGCTAAATGGATGCATAAACGTCAAAAATACGCTCAAGAGGCGAAGAGGAGTGCACCGGGCTATAGCCGGGCGTTTGAGCCTTAAGGCCAAGCCTGGCCTGGCTTTATCCAGGCGTTTGAGCCTTAAGGCCAGGCCTGACCTGGCTTTATCCAGGCGTTTGAGCCTTAAGGCTAGGCCTGGCCTGGCTTTATCCAGGCGTTTGGGCCATAAAACCAGGTCCCTAGTCAGGTCAAATCCGAGTTTTGAAGATTTTAAGTGTTTACCGGTTTGAATAGAAGTCTCCTACACGTATAGGGTTTGTCCTAAACATATAAATAGACCCAAAAACACAACTTGAAGGGGAGATGCCATTAGAGACAAGAGACGCCTGTGGAATACTACTCAGAGAAGCAAAACATTGATTTTTACATCTTTCATTCATTACTTTGTAGTTTAAATATGCAAGTTATTTTGGAGTTGATTGTTATGAGCATGATTAGCTAATTTCTTAATCTAGGGTTTTGGTGGAACTCGTTGGGGGATAAATTGTGTTATTAATATAGTTTTGATTGGTTGATTAATCTCTATTTGTTCAACTACTTTCTTGTTGTAGTTGATTGAAAGGGCCCTCAATTAGCTGTTCCTATTTATTATGTATCTACTTGAGAGAGAGTGCATATTTAGGTAGTTATTTGAACAACACCACTCCCGGAGTATAGACGAAAGTCATAACTGAGGATTTAGAGGTTGTATTAGAAATAACGATACTTCGGGTGCAATCTAAAGTGAACTGTAATGCAATCTAGCTAGCGTAACTTGAGAGAGTGCGTCTAGTAAATTATCATAATTACTTGAGAGAGATTTATGGTAGATAGAGTGTTAATGATTGATAGAGACAACTAATCGGACTATAAGAAGTATCTGAGAAGGAAGTTCACCGACGGGGGAAGCCATAACCTTAGACCTTTATTACAATTGTTTACACCTCAGTGTAGTTAAATCTTTAGTTTTAATATTTTCATTCAGTTGTAGTTGTTTAAACAACACCAAGTGAAAGTTTAGTATTCTGACAGCTTGCTTGATACATTAACTCCTTGTGGGATCGACTCTGGGCATAATACCCCGGATTATATTTGCAACGCCCGCATATCCTTTTATAAGACATAGTTGAGCGTGATCAAATTTTGGCGCCGTTGCCGGGGAATTAACGGTATTATTAAGTGTAGTTGTAGGTGTATATATTACTAGGTTTCAAGTTTGAATTTTTTTATTATTTGATTTTTATTTTCTTTATTTTAGTTTTATTTGTTAATTTGAAAAAAAAAATATGGCATCATGGAATTATGAGAGTTTAGATGTTGGTAATTCTACTTTTGATCCTCGTTATGCATATTATGGAGGAAACCACCCAGAGCAAAATTATCAAAATATTCCCGAGAGCGAGTTATGTGCACCAACTCAATCTTATGTGTGGAATGTGTGTGATATGTGTGGTGGTCAAGATGGTCACTTTCATGGCGGTGCTTATATTTCTTATCTTCTCCCAACCCCTTACTTTGATGGTTCTTCTTTTCTTGTGAAGTTAATAGAAACAAAGAACCCAGTGATGATGACCTGAAAAGGATCGAGGATATGATGAAGTGCNACTAGAGTCAACCAGGGACGTTGAGGATACAAATTTAGTCGACTCTAGTGTGATTGATGTTGAGGATTTTGAGAGTCCTGAAGTTTATGTGTTTGAGCGCATTGGTCCTCACTCCAAACATTTTTCCTCATTGTGCTTGGATGATGATATGGAAATAGAGTCATTTGAGCCAATTGAGGAGTCAAGGAATGAGGAACAAGAGGCCTACATTCTGGAATTTTTTTTGCTAGAAAGACAGGACTACATACCTCATTTAAATGCCAAGAAGTGTAAAATAGTACAATGGTTGCTTGGGCCAATTAGATTTGCTCCACCACCCTTGGAGCATAACCGAAAACTTGATGCCAAATTGGGGGATCAATTCATAAGTTCGAAGTGGAGGCAGAAAGTGATTCACGTCGTGCCGCGACGTTAAATCAAGCACTTGTTGGGCGGCAACCCAACTTTACTGATGTATTTTATTTTATTTTCTTTTTATTATTTTTTTTGTTTTATTTTTTCTAATTGTATTATTTTTGTAGTGTCAATTTTTTTGATTTTTTTAGGATCATGGAACGCAAAGCCACTGGAAGGATGCAACAGCAAACCAAATGGTTGAAACTAAATGTGAGGTACCCGCACGAAGGACCAGGCCTGGGAGAAGTCTGAGTACCCCATGAGATGCTAGTGCTTCGGCCTTTGGNAAGAAAAAAAAAAAAAGAAATTGGGCTTTTCCCGAATGGATCTATTAGACAATTTTCTTGAAGGAAGTAAGTCTAAAGAAAATACCGAAAAGATTTTTTTTTTGTTTTAGGTAGTTTAGTAATTCCCCCTTAGTTTTTCTTTGGACCACGGTTCTTTTCCAAGGGCTTTTAATTGAACCGGGTGTAGGTAGTTTTTTTTTAATTTTTAGGAGTAGTAACCACATGGTTGATGGATTAATCGTAGCAATATCTTGGAACGTTGTGATGCCTTGAGAATAGTCAGTACTTTGGTTGTGACGCTTAGGCTCAATTTTTTGACTCTGGGATAAATACCTTAAATCACGGAGTCTTAAATTTGCTTAACTGCTTTGATTGGAGTGTTGTGATAGATCCAATCCTGAGTGAGTTATGTGCCATGTGTGTGTGAGATTTGTATGTTATTTTGTGCATTGTATTTGATGTCTAGAACTTGCCCCGTGTGTGTGCAAAGCGAAATAGTATTTTGTTCAGTCTTGGAAGTGATATAGGCGTTTCTTTGTTGAGCCAGATATTTATATTTTACCCACCTAATTGTTATGTATCGTAGTTAACCCCGTTGAGCCTATAATCCTGTTTCTTTGGCAACCACATTACAAGCCATACCCCTTTGTTTGAATCGATCATATATTTGAACCTTGTCACCTCTCGTAAGCACTGGAAATGTTATGAAATATGGAAAAATTAAAGTGTTGGGTGGTAGGTTGGTTTTTGAGGGGAATAATTGAAATAAGGAGAAAGGTGCACTGTTTTGAAAAGTAAGAGTCACTTGAGAAAAAAAAGAAGGAAAAAAAATAGAAAGTAAATAGTTGTATTGTTGTGAAAGAAAAATATATATGTGGTGACTCTTAATGTAATTGTGCTTAAAGAAATATGGGGTAATAACTTTGACGTGAAGGTGGAGTTGGTTTAATATAAGTTTGAGGTTGAGCGCTAAAGTATATGTATTAAAGTGCTTAGGGAGGTGTAGTCACTCTTATATCTAAATGTATCCTACCCATCCCGCAGCCTACATTACAACCAAATAAAGTCCTAATTGATCCTAGACTGAATGAGATCGATTAGTAGAGTAGTACACTATGGGCAAGCCTATGGTGCATCTTTTGTGGCATATGAATATGATTTCTGAGAGCGAGTGAATTCTTTCTATCTTGATTTCCTAAGTGTTCTTAAAATTTTATTGTGTATGGAACTAGCTCTTTGATTTGGTGAAGGCACATGATTCATGAAGGAAAGGTAATGTTGTTGACCTCTATGTTAGAGTAGTGCGTGGATTGTGAATAAAGCATGGTATATGTGAGTCGATTATTGAGGCGAGGATGTCACACCTTTGTGCTTGAACTGTTTTAAATATTCTGGGTATAACGTGTTAAGGGATTTGCTTAATAAGTTGTGTTCATGAGTGCATTTTGATTGCCCGAGGACGAGCAAAAGTTTAAGTGTGAGTTGTTGATGTGTGGCTAGAATTCATGGTTTAACACGTTATGTGACTTATATTATGTGCGTTAATGATAAAAATACACTTCGTATGTGCCTAATGGAGTCTATTTCATGTGTAGGTGAATTGGAGATGGAAGCCGAGCTAAATGGACGCATAAACGTCGAAAATACACTCAAGAGGCGAAGAGGAGTGCACCGGGCTATAGCCAGGCGTTTGAGCCTTAAGGATAGGCCTGGCCTGGCTTTATCCAGGCGTTTGAGCCTTAAGGCCAGGCCTGGCCTGGCTTTTATCCAGGAGTTTGAGCCATAAAGCCAGGTCCCTGGACTGGTCAAATCCGAGTTTTGAAGATTTTAAGTGTTTTCCGGTTTGAATAGAAGTCTCCTACACGTTTAGGGTTTGTCCTAAACATATAAATAGACCCAAAAACACAACTTGAAGGGGAGATGCCATTAGAGACAAGAGACGCCTGTGGAATACTACTCATAGAAGCAAAACATTGATTTTTACATCTTTCATTCATTACTTTGTAGTTTAATTATGCAAGTTATTTTGGAGTTGATTATTATGAGCATGATTATCTAATTTCTTAATCTAGGGTTTTAGTGGAACCCGTTGGGGCATAAACTTATTGTGTTATTAATATAGATTTGATTGGTTGATTAATCTCTATTTGTTCAACTACTTTCTTGTTGTAGTTGATTGAAAGGGC
>MDKI01201249.1:0-10277 GCA_005239505.1 Nicotiana paniculata
TCTTTGGAAAAATCGCCTAAGAGTGTTGAGTTTGAGAAAATATGAAATATGAAGTAAAAACTCTGTCTTGTACAGTGCATGCTACTGGTTGGCTTCGCAAATGCGAACAGGGGTTCGCAATTACGAATACCCCTGATACGCTAATTGCGAAGTATAGTTGGAATTTGCGAACACTGAGCAGGAGGGGGGGGGGGGACTTTGCATTTGCCAACGTCTGTTCGCATTTACGATCAGGCCTGCCCAGGTAGACCTTCGCATTTCCGATGATATTGGTCGCAATTGCGATCATGCCTGCCCAGCTATACCTTCGCATTTGCGATGCTGGCTTCGCAAATGCGAAGCCTGCAGATCAGCTACACCAGCAGATTACAAGTACAAAAATGAAGCTCGTGACCTATCCAAAACTCACCCCAGCCCTCAGGGCTCCAAACCAAATATACAGACTACCTCGAATTAAGACTCAAAATCCATGATTTCTATCAAATTTCATAAATGTTCAAATTTTCCATTTTAAGTCCGTAACACGTCAAACGAGATCCGTTTTCAACCAAACTTTACATAAAGGACTTAAACCATATATAAGACATGTACCGTGCGCCGAAACCAAAATACGGGCCTGATACCATCACTTTCTAATCAGATTTCATTTTCAATCTCCTTAGATATTTCCAGAAAACAATTTTACTCAAAAATTCATTTCTCGGGCTTGGGACCTTGGAATTCGATTCCGGGCATACGCCCAAGTCCCATATTTTCCTACGGACCCTCCAGGACCGTCAAATCATGGGTCCGAGTCCGCTTACCCAAAATGTTGACCGAATTAAAATTTATTCATTTTAATATCAAAACTTAGCATTTTTCACAAAATTTCATATTTAAGCTTTCCGGTTACGTGGCCGGATTGCACACGCAAATCGAGGCAACCCTAATTGAGGTTTCCAAGGCCTCGAAAGCACGGAATGGGTAAGAAAATAGGTGATGACCCTTTGGGTCGTCACATTCTCCACCTTTAAAACAACCGTTCGTCCTCAAACGGATAGAAGAAGGAAGTACTTGAGTCAGGAATAGATGAGGGTAACGGCTGCGCATATCGAACTCGGACTCCCAGGTCGATGCCTCAGGAGGCTGACCTCTCCACTGAACACGAACAAAAGGGAAACTCTTGGATCTCAACTGACGAACCTGCCGGTCTAGAATAGCTACCGGTTCCTCCTCATAAGATAAATCCTTGTCCAACTGGACTGAACTTAAATCCAACACGTGCGACGGGTCACCGTGATACCTCCGGAGCAACAAAACAGGAAATACTGGATGAACTCCTGCCAAGCTGGGAGGTAAGGCAAGCTCATAAGCAACCTCCCCAACACGCCTCAATATTTCAAAGGGCCAATAAACCTCTGACTTAACTTCCCTTTCTTCCCAAATCTCATAACGCCTTTCATAGGCGAAACCCGAAGCAGAACCCGCTCTCCGACCATATATGAAAGATCACGAACCTTCCGGTCTGCGTAACTCTTTTGTCTGGACTGGGCTGTACGGAGTCTATCCTGAATCACCTTCACCTTTTCTAATGCATCCTGAACCAGCTCTGTGCCCAATAGCCTGGCCTCACCCGGCTCAAACCAACCCACCGGAGATCTGCACCTCCTACCATATAAAGCCTTATACGGCGCCATCTGAATGTTGGATTGATAATTGTTGTTGTAAGAAAACTCTTCCAATGGCAAGAAATGATCCCAAGACCCTCCAAACTCAATCACACACGCACAGAGAATATCCTCAAGAATCTGGATATTGCGCTCGGACTGTCCGTCTGTCTGGGGGTGAAATGATGTGCTCAACTCTACCCTGGTACCTAATTCCTGGTGAACGGCTCTCTAGAATCGTGAAGTGAACCGAGTACCTCTGTCTGAAATAATAGAAACTGGAATACCATGCAGACGAACGATCTCCCGTCATCTCCAATGGTCACATCTCTGGCATCACCGTGCCGGACCGTGTCCCTAAGGATAAGTAAATGAGGATCATCACACTGCCGCTCCCTGGTACGATCAAATAAGGAAGACCGAGAAACCACACAAGCCAATACCTAGCAAGGCTCAGAAAGATCCAATCTCACGGACTGACGGACTGAACATCTAAGGCTAGAGGCTTCTCATCTGCAGGAAGGTATGCCAAACTCCCCAAACTCTCCGCCCGGCGACTCAAGGCGTCGGCCACCACATTGGCCTTCCCCGGGTGGTATAAAATAGTGATGTCATAGTCCTTTAGCAACTCTAACCATTTACGCTGGCGCAAATTTAGATCCTTCTGCCTGAATATGTGCTGCAAACTCCGGTGGTCAGTATAAATCTCACAAGGCACACCGTACAAATAATGACGCCAGATCTTCAAGGCATGAACAATGGTAGCTAACTCAAGGTCATGGAAAGGGTAATTCTTATCATGTATCTTTAACTGTCTGGATGCGTAGGCAATCACCCTACCGTCCTGCATCAACACTACTCCTAGGCCAACTTGCGAGGCATCACAATAAACTGTATAAGACCCCGAACCGGTAGGAAATATCAAGATTGGGGTTGTAGTCAAAGCTATCTTGAGCTTCTAAAAGCTCGCCTCACACTCCTCTGTCCACTGAAATGGATCACCCTTCTGGGTCAATCTAGTCATAGGGGCTGCAATCGATGAAAATCCCTCCACAAAATGACGGTAGTAACCTGCCAAGCCAAGGAATCTGCGAATCTCTATAACTGAGGATGGCCTGGGCCAACTCTGCACGACCTCTACCTTCTTCAGATCCATTCGAATTCCCTCACTCGATACCACGTGACCTAAGAATGCCACAGAACTCAACCAAAACTCACATTTTGAGAACTTCGCATACAACTTCTTCTCTCTCAAGGTCTGAAGCACTGCCCTCAGGTGCTGTTCATGATCTTCCCGACTACGGGAGTAAACAATAATATCATCTATGAAAATAATGACAAACGAGTCGAGATATGGCCTGAACACACTGTGCATCAAATGCATAAATGTTGCGGGGGCATTAGTCAGCCCGAATGACATAACTAGAAACTCGTAATGGCCATACCGAGTCCTGAAAGCCGTCTTCGGGATATCCGGCTCCCGAATCTTCAATTGCTGGTAACCTGAGCGCAAATCAATCTTAGAAATACCTGTGCGCCCTGTAGCTGGTCAAATAAATCATCAATACGAGGCAAGGGATAACGGTTCTTCACTGTGACCCTGTTCAACTGGCGATAATCAATACACATGCGCATAGAACCATCATTTTTCTTCAGAAACAAGACAGGAGCACTCCAAGGTTACTGGGTCGAATAAAACCCTTATCAAGCAATTCTTGTAACTGATCCTTCAACTCCTTCAACTCAGGAGGAGCCATACGGTAAGGAGGAATGGAAATGGGCTGAGTGCCCGCCAACAAATCAATGCCAAAATCAATTTCTCTATGAGGCGACATGCCCAGGAGATCAGGTAGAAACACATCGGGATAATCCCGTACCACTGGAACTCAATCAACAGAAAGGGTATCAACACTGACATCTCTCATATAAGCCAAATACGCGGCACACCCCTTCTCAACCATATGCTGAGCTTTAAGAAAAGCGATAACTCTACGTGGGGGTGGAAACTGTGCATTACTGGTACTCCGAGACCCCTGAACACCTGAAACCTAGTGTAAAGTCTGAGATGCAAACTGAGCTGGCTGGCCCACAAAACCTCTACCATGCCGTACTATTCCTCCAAAATAAGGGCCATCGGGTCTCCCCAATCTACGAGGTCTACTCACTCCTCTGTACTCTCCCTCCTGACCTCGTCTGTCCTCTCTCTCCTGGACCCACATGTACCTTACTCAACGAGGGGTCCTCACCACCCGCTGAACTGGGACCACATGTTGTATCAGCGTGACACCTGGAACCTAACCAATGGGAACTCGCTGCTCTGGAGTGGGGGCGGCAGAAGTCTGGGTCCCTTCCCCAGTCTGTGAAGTAGTCGGTACAACCCGAATCAATCCCGCCTGAATCAATGTACCAAACATGCTCAGGAATTGTGCCAAAGTCTCCTGAAGGGCTGGAGTAGTAGTAGTTGTAGGTGTGTCAGGTGCCTGGACTTCGGCTGGATCTGCTAGTGGTACCTCTGCGGCAGCTTGTGCAGGTGCTCTCGCTGCACCACGTGCGCGTCCCCGACCTCTATCTCGGCCCCGACCTCTCACAGCTACGGTAGGGGGCGCGGGTGCCTGATCGTCCCGAGCAGCACGTGTCCTCACCATCTGTGAGAGAGTAATAGACAGAGGTTTAGAATTGATGTCAAAATAAATATCGCACGATAAGGAAATCAAATGAAGTGAAGATTTTTCCTAAACAGTTACATAGCCTCTCGTAGATAAGTACAGACGTCTCCATACCGATCAGCGAGACTCTATATAACCGGCCTGTGTTTCGTGACTCCTATGAACCTAGAGCTCTGATACCAACTTTTCACGACCCAAGTTCGCCCTCCGTGAATATTTCGTGACGGAACCTAGTCCCTATAACTAGGTAAGCCTAGCAATGCGGAATAACAACATAAATTGCGGGATAATTAAGTAAAAGAAAGCTGAACAATCTAAAAGAAAGACTGTATATTAATGCCATTTGGCATATACAACCCAAAATACTATGGAGGTCTACAATATCACCTCAAAACCCGAAAACTCATGGGAACCACAGGCTAACAGAATATAATACATTGCTCTAACTCCAGAATGTCGATACAACTGTAAGGAAGGATAACTTTTCACAAAAAGCTGAAATAAGATAGAGACTCCTGGTCTGCGGACGCGGCAGATGTACCTCGAAGTCTTTACTTTATCTCTCAACCTCGGGGATAGTATGCCTGAGTGGAGGTACCTGGATCTGCACATGAAAAACATGCGCTGGAAAGGGCATGAGTACACCATAGCGGTACTCAGTAAGTGCCAAGCCTAACCTTGGTCGGGTAGTTACGAGGAAGGTCAAGGCCCTACTGAGGTTAAACAATATAATAGGAATTTACAGTATGAAAGACAGACAGAAATAACGAATACAGCTGTTGTCACACCTTCTTTTTCCACTACCCCGTGTAATAAAGGGTAATAAGGGAATTTTTCCACTTTAAGTGACATTATTCAGATTTGGGATTTATTTTAGTTTTCAGAGTCGCCACCCGGATTTTTGACGATGCTTCGGGACATCATTTTATTTTAAAATCCCAAACCGAGGAAATTTTGACTCTGTTTTAATTTGTATGCGACCAAAAATCTAAGTAAGGAATTCTGTTAACCCGGGAGAAGGTGTTAGGCACTCCCGAATTTCGTGGTTCTAGCACGGTCGCTTAACTATTAATATTTTGCCTAATTATCTAATTATTTATATATTTTTAACCTATTGTGCATTTTTTAACCTGCTTACTTTTTAGTTGCTTTTAATATTTATGGATTTATCTTAAAACAAGTCACGATGGCGTGCACTTGTCTGTTTTTGGATACATTGTAATCGCACCACATGAAATGCACCCACGATTACAACATGTGATTTTATTATTGTTTGAAGTTTTGGGGTCGGGGACATGAATTGTCACACCCGAGTGTAGATTATGTAGTCATAAATATGGTCACAACGGTTTTATAGTGCCTATTTGAGGCAAGGTTCGATTTTACATTTTCTATTTTTGAAAGAGCGTTTTAGTTTAAAGATCAATTAAGACGTTTATAGATTTATCTTAGACAAGTCACGATGGCATGCACTTGTTGTTTTTGAACACATGGCAAACACGTCACATGAAATGCACCCGTGATTGCTATGTGCATTTTTATTAGTTGTTTGGAGTTTAGGGTCGGGGGGCATGAGTTTCCACTCCCGAATGTAGTTTAAGGTAATTTTTGAGGTCACGATCGATTTTTATCAAATTTCGAACCAAAAGTATCATCTTACCTATAATATCATCTAAAAATGGTGTACATTAGTCTAAAGACAGCGTTTTATGGGCTATGGCCTCATTTAGCTCCGTTTGTAACACCTTGGGACATCCTAATTGTGACTATTTTTGCAAGAGGAATACTAGTTAGGAAATTCGGTTCTCCATCAAATCTTAAAGGTTTTTACATTCTAATATGCTAAATGGTATCAAATATGTTCATTAAGAAACACATCATATATGCACAAACATATAAAACACATTATCTACTGATTTTCTGCTATGAACTTGTAAGCTAGAATCACTTTATTTTCTGGGCCTTTGTAATTTCTGAAATAACATAAACACAGGCAGATTTATTAATAATAACCTAGTCCCGTGTTTCTTAAACCAGAACGTATTCGAAGTGTTCCCATGTTGATTTTCAGAAGACATTTTTCGAGATATGATATGAACTGGAAATAATCTTACTAATTTCTACTTGTATTGAAAATGACTAATTTTTTAAACGAATGATTTCTAAAAAAATCCAATTAATATTCATTCAAAGTTTCATGCAGGCTGATTTAAAAAAAAATACAAGCTCTTCTTTTGATTAAACACTTATCAGCACTGTATTACTTCTTATATTAGGACTAGATTAGAAATTTCAAGGGATTGCCTTAGAGATCAGCATGAACATTATATATTAAAAGGGCTGAAAATGAATATACAGTCCCATCTTAGATTACAAAGTCCCAGAATGCAGAAATGAATAATTGCAGTTTTTTTTTTACAGAAATAAGAAATACAACTCCTGTAAGAATACAGTTTTGAATATAAAAGAAGGAGCTAAAGAAAAATCCTAATGGGTTGCTCCTCATCTGGATACTTTTCACTTGCAGCTTTTCTTTTGTAGTTTCTAATCATCTCAATATAGATGTATAATGCATCTATTAGAGAAAATCTGACCATGACGGGGGTCAGACTTAACTCTATTGATGTGAGATTTTATAATACCAAAACGGAAATTTTGTGCATTTGCTGAAAGGAATCTAACCATGGAAGGGGTCAGATTCATTTAATGATGCCACCCTTTTTGACCCTTACAGTCATATCCATATTTCAGCAAGTATTCATTTGAATACTTTGACTATTCTTGGCTTTTTAGGGAATGAATCAGGCCATTTATGGGCTCAGATTCTTTGTTGTAAAGGCCTTCTTAACTACATACTTTATACCCTTTGAAGGGTAAATTTCAGCCAACTATATTACTGTTTGTGCACTATTGTGGGGTGAATTTGACCATTGAAGGGTCAAATTCATCTACCCTAGTGCAATCTATCTTTCTAACATGCTAAACACATAAAATTACCACCTAACTATCAAATGTTAAGCTTATTAACAGAAACTCAGGAAATGACCAAGCAGATTCCAAAAGTTGCATGCATACACTCAGATAATAATAATCTTACTTCAGTTTCTACATTAAGAAAGGAGGAGAAGAAGGTTCAGATTCACATATTCTTGAAGAAAACAAAACATGAACCCAACAAGTTTAATACAAGTTCTGGATTCAATAATTTTATATAAAATTCATTGTTACATACCATTAAAGAGGAAAACCAGCAAGAGACTTGACCAAATAAATGTCAAGTATGGACAAATAAATCAGCAAGAAGAAAGAGGATTCAACAGCAACAACAGCAAACCTCAGGAATCAAACCACACCTCAATGAATTGGCCCAAGAGATGTTTGAATTTCAGAAGAAACCAGAATTGAACAAACAGATGAAAACCCAAAGAAGAGAGGTTCTGATTTTTTTTTTTTTTGTTTTTTTTTTAGTTTTCAGTATTCAAGAGAGCAATTTCATACTACAGAGACAGTTTTTCCAGAGTGTAAGCTTAAAAAAAATCCCCCCTAGACTAAGGGGAGGGGGTATATTTATAGGATATTTTGGGGATGGGATATTCCTTGGAATATTCCCTATCCAAAGCTGAAATAGTACGAAAATAGTACATAGGGCAGCTGTCACCCTTATCTTTGGGACAGCTACCCCTATTCTAGAACTATCCTACCCATTAAAAGACTCTCTTACCCTTAAAAATCTGATTTCCTAATATATATTTCCTCATGTACCCCTTTGAATCCCCTATATTTACCATTAGGTAACTAGTGTTACTTACTTGGGTTATCATTTAACTATAGTTAACTAACACTAGTTATGCCCTTTAGGTGACAACTAGTTGTTCTTAACTAAGGTTGAGTTAATTAATTAAAGGTTAATTGATTAAATGCCTAGAGTTAGTTTCATACTACTTACTTATGTTTAAGTCAATTAATTAAGGTAAGCCAATTAGTTTTGACTCCTTAAATTAAGTTAACTGATTTAGTCCAGTCAATTACTAAAATCAGAGATACTAAGCCTATGCTGAACGATTCATTTTAGTTAACCCTAAACTAACTATCTTGGAAAGATTGTAAGATTTCGCTAATTACTTAAGAGGTTACTACTTTAGGTCAAACTATTAAAGAAAGATGTCTGATTAAGGGAGCCTTGAATGTAGGATTAAACTAAAATGGTTGATGACTCTACACTTGTTCAAAAAAATTAACTAGTCCCTAATTAATCGAGCACATAAGTCAATCAAGGAACCATTAATCAGTGAGACAACCATGAACTAGTAAGGCTATAGACTCCTAATTTTAACACTGATAACTAAACAAAAACAAGTATTATGTACTAGCAACATGAATCAATAAAGGCAAATATTAATTTTAATAAGTAAACCAACTAATAAATAAACGATGATTATCATGGAATCCTAAGTGACTGAACACGGTTGCAAAACAGTCATGACTAGGCATAACATGTTAATACTGAATTAAATGACTCGAAGGTAAGGCGTATCAAGAATGATAGTCCTACATACAAACAATGACAAGACCTAAGTTAGGGAGCATGATTATCAAGGAACCCTAATTACTTAATTGGCGAGAGCAAATTGAAATCTGGCTGCCAGTAAATACACTTAGAGACTACACTAAACAATGAAGCAGGAATGCAAATAGGTAGAAGAAAACAATGAAAGGAGACAAACAAAAAGAAGAAAAATTTTAGCCATGAAACAAACGACACAATCTAGGCCAAGCACTGGTTTATCAAAACATATTTCTGGGAATTCGAACCAATCCAGCATGAACAGGCGAAAGAAGATAATGAAAATAGATGATTAAAAAAATCAAAAAACAGTGACACAAAGAAGAAAAGAAACCTGATTAAACTACGCCTATTCATGCTAAAAAATACACGAAACACATAGAAAGGAGGGGGAGTACCATCCAGGTGGTTTTGGCCGGAAAGTGTTGAGGTCACTAGACCTTGGCCGGAATTCGAGGGGGGGGGGTTGAAAATAGCTCAAACCCACATGAATCAATAGCTCTCATCAAGAGCTATTGACTCATGTAGGTATGAGACATTAATTGTTCTTGGATCGGCCGATAATAGGGAACTAAGGTTTCAGATTCTTAGATCTGAAACTGAGGATTTTTGGATGATTTTCTGAAGAAAAAAATGGTGGGAGGTGGTTGAGGATGAAAAGGAGGTTATTTGGTGAAGATTTGGGGTCATTTGGTGGTGGTCCGCCACCGGTAGGCGATTTCCGGTGGCGGAAGGCGGTGGAACCAGTGGGGTCTAAAGGCGGTTAGGGTTTGGGTCTGTGAGAGAGATGGGCGAGTGGGGTGAGTTCTGAGGGGGATAGGGGCTCGTTAGGAAATATATATAGGGAATGGGATGACTAGTTTCGAACCGTTGGATCACTTATCAAAGTGATCCAACGGCTGAGATGAGAGGGGGCTTAATACGGGGTCATTTTGGGTAGTGCAAAGGGTTTGCCGGATTGGGCTCAATTGGGCTGGGGGTGTAGTGTTACTTTTGGGCCTGGGCAAATTAGCCCAGGTCTCATTTTAATACTCTAGGGTCAATTAAACTTAAATTAATTTAATTAACACTAATTCTAATTAAATTCGGAAAAATGTGATAATTAATTCTGACCTTATTTTTGTCAAATTATAAACTAATTAAGAATAAAATAATTAATTTAATACTCAAATCCATAATTCGTTAGATAAATGACTAAATTGATTATTTAACCATTAGCTCACATTATGTCAATTAATCGTATTTTCGTCATCAATAAATTAAATCAATTATTAAATAGTATATTATTTAGCTCTAATTCTATTTTTTATCTAATTGAAAAGAAAAATTTAGTTAACTAGTAAAAAAAAGAAGTGGAATTATCAATTAACACTGGCAATTATTTGAAGGATAAATTTTGTA
>ML301822.1:0-79161 GCA_005239505.1 Nicotiana paniculata
TATATATATATATATATATATATGTATATATATATATATATATATATGTATGTATGTATGTATTGGATCGGGATGCCCGCCGCAACAGTTGTGTGTACTCATGGCACTTGTTGAGTACGAGTGTTTAGTGTGAGCATGAGACACTGATAGTGGAGTCACGAGTGACTGAGAGGCTTGCTCGAGAGTCTTTATTGTGAGTGATATCGTGCCCGAGGGGCTTATATTTTATGAAACTACCGTTTTCACTCTTCTTTACACAGAGCCTCTTATGATAATGTTGGACATATGTTTTTATGCGAGATTTTTAAATGGAAACTAGGGTTTTATGAAATACTCGGAATATAGATTCCTGACTTAATTTATTCATTTCCACTGTTACTCATTATATGGATTTACATGATTTATAAATGCTCGTCACTACACTCAAGTTTTTAGTTACTTTGATTACTTACTGAGTTGCCTGCACCTTTGTGTGCAGATCCAGGTACCGGACCATCTCACTAGTTGATTCGGGGGTGCTTGGAGCTTGTTCGAGGATCGAGGTAGCTGCTCTGCATCCCTAGCTCACCTCCTTTCTTTTCCTCAGTTCATAGTTTTTGTCTTTTGTACTTCAGGCTTTTATAGTGCAAGTCACCTTATTGTACATTGTACTTACAGTCCTAGATGCTCATGACAATTGACTCCAGGTTTGGGGAAGTGTATAAATTGTTATCTCATTTTGCTGTTTTAAATCTACTAGTTTTGGGAAATTATGAAACATTATGATAGTTTGTAAGGGTTGGCTAGCCTAGTTCCATGATAGGCGTCATCACGACCGTCTTAGGATTTGGGGTCGTGACATAAGGGTGGAGAAATTGATAGTGATAAGGGTGGAGAAATTGATAGTGATAAGGGTGGATAATTGAGAGTGATAAGGGTGGACAGGTGGGATCGGCTTGCACGCCGCAACAAGTAATTGATAAGGGTGGACACTTATGTTTTACTGGATTTCAAAAATGTTTTGTTGGTTTTTGAAACTCAAGGATTTGGAATTTACAGATTTGAAAACTTACTATTTTACTCTACTATTTTTCGTGTTTCGTATTTACTTCTATTTTAAAAGTCAAAACTTTAGAAGCGTTGGAAATTTGTGTGAGACATTGGTGATAGCTGAGGCCTGGAATAGGCGACTGAGTTACTTTATTTATTGTTTCAGATTATATTTTCTTGCTTGTGTAGAATTGTTTTATTGCCTTATTATATATATATATATATATATATATATATTTATTGTCACAGGTTAAGTTATAATTGCCCCGCCTTAGCCACGTCACTACTTCGTCGAGGCTAGGCTCAGCATTTACTCAGTACATGGGGTCGGTTGTACTGATACTACCCTCTGCACTCTTTTGTGCAGATCCAGGTATCGGCCAGCAGTAGGGTTATTTATAGCAGCTATTTATTTTTTAGAGATACGAGGTATATCTGCCGGCGTTCGCAGATCCCGAGAGTCTTCTCTTAGTTCGTGGTGTCTGTTTTTTATATTTTTCAAAACAGTTATATTATTTCTTTCAGCCCATTATTTGTAGTATTCTTTAGTTGTTCGTGAATTGTGATACTCTATGTGGAGTAGTCTTAACGTTATTTATATAATTAGTTCGTGGTTCGTTTATTTAATTGTTTATTATTTTATCTTTGGAATTATTCATCAAAAACCAATAGATTCAGTTTACTTTAGATTATTTTATTATATCTAAATGGTCATAAATACAAAGTAGTTAATTGAATTCTAACATTGGCTTGCCTAGAAAGTGTGGTGTTAGGCGCCATCACGATCCCTAAGGTTAAGAATTTGGGTCGTGACAGTTGTTCAGAGCTAAGGATTTTATTTCTTCGCGTTCACGAAGGGAAGGCCGCGAACGCGAAGGTTTGAGTGGAGTATGCATCACGGACGCGCTCGAGTTCTCGCGTTCGCAAAAAGGAGTAAGACAGATGGACCCAAGGTTTTTGGTCTACGCATTCGCGAGGAGTGGGCCGCGTTCGCGAAGTTTAAAGCTGGTAAAGTGTCACGTTTGCGAAGCTGTGGCCGCGTTCACGAAGAGTAAAGTGGAAGGGCAGTTGGGTTGGCCTATGCGAACGCGAGAGGACGGTCGTGTTCGCAAGAAGAAAATCTGGGCAACAATATTTAATTCCAAAATCGAGGGTTTGAGTCTATAATTCCAAAATTCGATAGAGAGCTCGGGAGAAGGCGATTTTAGAGAGGATTTTCAGAGAAATGATTGGGGTAAGTATTCTTCACTTAATTTTGGTTAAATTCCATGATTGTGCCTTGATTTTTATCATCTAAATTGGGAACTTGGGGTGAAAATTTGGAGAAAAATGGAGGAGAATTGGAGAGTTGATTTTGGGGATTTGGATGGCCATTTGATGTCAGATTTTGATGAAATTGATATGGGTAGAATCGTGAGGGAATGAGGTTACTAGTTTATTAATTTTTGTTGGATTTCGAGACGTGGGCCTGGGGGTCAGGTTTGGCCAATTTCGGGATTTGTGATGTAATTTGATAATTTTGATGTGTGATTCGTTCCTTTAGCATATGTTAATGATATAATACTGATTTTGGATAGATTCAAGGGGATTTGTGGCCGAGTCGAGCGGCAAGGGCATTTCAGAGTAGATTTTCGTCCGGTTTGAGGTAAGTAACGATTGTAAATCTAGACCTGAGGGTATGAAACCCCAGATTTTTGTACTATTTCACTACATTGAGGTGACACACATGCTAGGTGACGGGCATGTGGGCGTGCACTGTTAGGGATTGTGACTTGGTCCGTCCCGTGGAAACTATAAAGTTGCATATTTTGGTTAAAGTTATATAATTGCTATATGTTTTAGAAATTATTCCTTAAACTTGGGTTGAACGCCATGTTTGGGACCTTGTGCCTGTACTATTTGGACCCTCAGGGGTATTTTATATTATCCTCACATCGTTTTGATTTGAAAGCATATCCTAATTCATGATTTTTCCTATTTACTATTTGATTCAGTTTCCTTACTCTATTTTAATATATAAAAGTTGTTTTGGGCTGAATTCCCAGATTTATCACTGAAATGCCCGAGTGGCTTGCGAGGGTGATGACTGTGAGAGGCCGAGGGCCTGATTGTGAGGATATAGATATATGGATCGGGCTACGCGCCACATCGATATATGGACCGGGCTGCATGCCGCAACGATATATGGATCGGGCTGCATGCCGCAATGATATATGGATCGGGCTGCATGCCGCAGTGATATTGGATCGGGCTGCACGCCGTAGGTTATAGAGCTTGCGCTGTAGGAGCCCCTCTGGAGTCTGTACACCTCTAGTGAGCACATGTACCTACATGAGTGTCAGTGCTAAGTGTGAGCGCTGAATGATGAGTGTTCAGTCATGAGTGACTGTGAAGCTTGCCGAGGGGCTATTTATGAGTGATATTTTGCCCGAGGGGCTTGTTATTAAGTCACTATTTTCAATCTATTTTTATATTGAGTCGCTATTGAAACTGATGAAAAATGTTTTCACATGATTTTCATTGAAACTGAAGTTTACGAGATATTTTGACTTAATTTACTGATTTGGCAATTGTTGTTTTTACGGAGACTTTGTATGGTGATCTTTATGTGATTTTACTACTCGTCACTACATTCGGCCTTCATTTATGACTGTTACTTACTGAGTTGGTGTACTCATGTTACTCCCTGAACCTTGTGTGCAGATTCAGGTGTCACAAGACGCTCATGTGCGAGTTGATATATCATCAAGTGTTGTCGGAGTTTAGCAAGGTAGATGCATAGCGACCACAACCCTGCTCTTCTCCCTCTTATTCTTTCAGTAGATTATTTTATTAGACTTCTCTTGTATTTTGAGTAGACTGTATAGACTTGTATCATAGATTCTCATGACTAGTGACACCCGAGGTCGGGCTGCTGGTCTATATTTGTTTACTTTTACTTGTTTGAAATTGTTTAATGGAAGATCTATGATGAAAGAGGTTAGGAAAAATGAATTATCGAAAAGAATGATTGTATGTTTTGAATAATTAATCGGCTAGCCTATTAATGCGATAGGCACGATCACGATTTGGTAGTTTGGGTCGTGATAATCTAGGCCACTTTGGAAAAATCATCAATGTATACCAGCTGATCAGGTGGTGGTCCGTATATAACGTCGTAACCTTTTCCCATATCCCATATACATATAATATACATATATATTCGTATATAACGCCATCTGGTCATGGGCTAGCAAATCAAAGAAAATAAGTTTCATCGAAGTTTGGTAATTTGGGATAAGATACAGTCCGAGTTAAAATACCCGATACTTGTGGACTAGTACCATACAAGGTACCACATGACCATGATAGTAAGGTATATAATGTGTGTTAAAAGAGAGTAGTATTCTAAGTAATTTGAGATAAATCTTAATTATGAGGGTAATTGGTTAATTATTAGTTTAATGGGAGATTAACCATATAATTAAGGATTTGTGGATAATTAATAGATGGGGACAAAGCCCCCCCCCCCCACACACGTGGCAGCCACTGAAGTGGTTAATAAAGCCACCAAGTGACTCATATAATATGTATAAAGGTGTCACATTATTAGAGCATGAAAAGGATTACGTTCTCTTTATGATATTCTTTAGCCTTCTAAGGAAGGTTTACATTCTCTTTAGCACATAACAAGGTTTACAGTTAAGAGAGATTTCATAAATGATTTACAATGGTCGGAGCTGCAACGTGAGATTTTGCGATTCTAAGGAAGTACAGTACAATCTTTCTTAAGAATATCATACAGATTTTCCCTACTTCGATCCTCCATAACGTATTTTGTCGTAATTAACGTGTATTAGAGGGATTTTTAAGAGAATCAGCTCAGGTATGTTAAGACTATCCCTTCTTTCTTTTGGCATGATGCATACGGAACAAACGAAACGAGCAAATGCACAACTTCCATAAATGACTCTACTCATAGAAATGCTTGAGATGCTTATGTTCTTGATTCCCCATGTGTCCTACTATTCTATCATCTGTTCATGGGTCTCAGAAAATACGTAAGTTGATAAAATGTATTTCATGATGTTAATCATAGGCATAATGGTCTTATGATGTTCCGAGAGATTTTATTGACGTACTTATCATGCATTGCATTCATTATATGTATGTATATTATATGTATATGGGATATGGGAAAAGGTTACGGCATTATATACGCACCACCACCTGTTCAACTGGTATACGTTGATGATTTTTCCCAAAGTGGTCAAGATGATATGATGGGATGCCCTCAGAGGCTTGATGATGTTATGAACACATATACCTATGCATGACATGACATTTATACGCATATTCATGACATTATAAGTATTAAATGATTCACAGAGCTATTCAGACTTACATGTCAAGTCTTTTACTCCATGTTTCTCTCATGTCTATTATTTACTGATTTTCATTCCTTATATACTCGGTACATTATTTGTACTGACGTCCCGTTTGCCTGGGGACGCTGTGTTTCATGCTCGCAGGTCCTGATAGACAGGTCGAGAGTCCTCCAAGTAGGCTATCACCTCAGAGGAAGATGTTGGTGCGTTCCATTTCTCCGGAGTTTCTTATTTGGTCAGTATGATTAGTATATGTATTGATTGGTACGACGGGGTCAATCCCGACCTTTATGGTATTTATCTACTCTTAGAGGCTTGCAGACATATGTTATGTACGTAAAAAAATGTATGGCCTTGTCGTCCTATGATTAGTGTATGAGTGATCATTGTGGTCTTAAAGGCCCATATGTATTATGTATAAGTTGGTATTACATGATTATTCTAGTTATCCTACGTCAGCCTTTCCGTCTCATTTACCTATAATAGCATGATATGAAAAGATACGTTATGTTGGTACTCGATTGAGTAAGGTACCGGGTGCCCGTCGCAGCCCATCGGTTTGAGTCATGACATAATTGATGTTTAAAACTCAAAAATTCACTATATGAAATTTTAGACAAAACACTCAAATTTCGCTTTAAAATCATCAATCAAATGCCAAAAACGAAGATGGATTCATGAAATAACAAAAATCAAGTATAGAACACTTTCCCCAATTCATATGGTCAAAATCGCCTCCAAATATTGGCCAAATCCGAGCTCCCAACTCAAAATATTATCAAATGATTAAACATTCGATATTAAATATTTTTGCCCAGCTGTTTGCCTCGTTTTGCATGCCAAATAATCCCGAAACTTGCTTTTGATGCCTCCAATAGATTCCTTGTGAAATTTCAGTCAATTTAGGATTTTGAATCACTCCATTTGACCTTATAATGAAGAAGATATATTGGTTTTAATATTTAGAAATAGTGCAGATTTTTAAATACGAAGTTAGTGGCAATTTCGTAATTAATCTGAAAAATCTAGCAACCCAATTCTTAGTAAAATAACCTTAAAAATCCTCATACGATTTCCGAATTTGACGATTCTTTCTGCTACAGATCCATAATTACGATACGTATCTAATGCTTCAATCAAAATAGAAATCGGAGCTCATTGTTCAATGTGGTACCATTTAAGGGTGAAGAATCAACGTCGAAACATAATTAAAACGAGCACAACACAATCCAAACCAATATGAAACTCACCTGAGCCCTTCGGGACCTTGTACGAACTTACCAACAAAACCCATAACATATCACAGACTTACTCGAGGCCTCAAATCAGGAATAACAACATCAAATCAACGAAACGCACCTCAAATCAAACTTAATGAACTTTCGAACTTTCGACTTCCGAAAACTCGCGCCGAAACATATCAAATCAACTCGGAATGAACTCAAAATTTGCACATAAGTCCTAATACATCATACGGAGCTACTCGTTCCCCCAAACTACCGAGCGAAGTGCAAATGCTCAAAATGATCGATCGGGTCGTTACACCTGACTTCGTCACTACTCTACCGAGGTTAGGCTTGGCACTTACTGGGTACTGTTGTGGTGTACTCATGCTACTCTTCTGCATATATTTTGTGTGCAGATCCAAGTACTTCTTATCAACCTCGCTATTGGTGAGTAACGAGACTTTGGAGACTTGAAGGTATTCTACCCGCGTCCGCGGACCTCGGAGTCCCCCTCTATTCCCTCCTATGTCGTTTACCTTTCCGTTTATTTCTTAGACTCTAATGTATAGAGATACTATTTTTCTTCTGTGGCATGTGACTTATGATGTTTCGAGTTTTGGGAACTCTGTGTAAACTCCAGTGCTGGGTTATTTGTACATGTCGTGCAACATTTTATCATTTTATAGTTATTTGTTGCAATCTAGCCGTAAAATTCTATTTTCATTTATGTTATTCCGAAATTTGTTAGGCATACCTAGTCGTAGAGACTAGGTGCCGTCACGACATCTTACAGAGGGAGATTTCAGTCGTTACAATTATACTCCTATCAAAGGATGTAATATAAGCATAAAGAATTAATCGCGTTTCCGTTCTCCTCCTCACTCTGTCACTCCTCATATCTCCTATCCTCTCAGCAGCTTTATCAAAAAACCAGAAAGTGTTGAACCAGATTCAAATTCCGAATTCAAAATTACATTGTAAGTATTGCAATTCATTTTCAGAATTCGAATTAGTTTATTGAAACTGATTGATCTGCAATTATTTTCATAATTCATCATACTATTGAAGTTTTAAACTTAAAAAACAAAATCGGAATTCAATTAACGCCTATAGATATTTTCACTAATGCTCATTTAATCAAACTTGCATAAAGTTGTTTGACGGATGAAACATGAAGTTTTCACTTATAAATCTTCAAAAACTTTGCATGGGAGGATATACAATAAAGTTGTTTCACATTGAATTATGAACTTTTAATCAAATACAAGCTAAAAACTTCATGCTAGTGTAGTGTGAAGTTGTTTCACGTTCAAGCTAAAAATTCATGATAATGCATGCTGAAGTTATGTAGTCCATTTGCTAAAACATCATACCAAAACATGCTCAATTAAACTCTATCTCATTCAGATTAAACATGCTTAAGCTTTTGTTCCTGTAGTATTTAATTTTCTAAAGAATTTTAGCTAATGCATGCTGAAGTTATTTAGTTCATTTGCTAAAACTTCATACGAAAACATGCTGAAGTTTTGTCCTGCATTCAACAATTTTATCATGAGCTTTTTCCCAAACTTCAGTATAAATAAGCTGAAGCTTTTTAGTTCATTTGCTAAAACTCCAGGACAAACATGCTGAAGTTTTGTATTGGGCTAAAGTTTTTTAGTTCCAAACAAGCTGAAGTGTGTTAGTTCATTTTCTAAAACTTCAGGACAAACATGATGAAGATTTTGTCTTGCAGTATGTTAATTTCTAATGAATTTTTGTTAATGCATGCTAAAGTTATTTAGTTCATTTGCTAAAATTTCATACCACAACATGCTGAAGTTTCTTCCTGCATTCAATAGTTTTGTCATAAGACTTTTCCTAAATTTCAGTAAAAAATAATTGTCGAATCGAAGTTATTCATTTCATTCGCCACTGGAGCACAACACAAAAAGATTAAAACAAAAATATTTAATATTTTATTAAACTACATTAACAGGAATTAAAATTTAGCTAAAAACTACATTAAAGCTAAAACTTCAAGCCACACGCCAAAGCTAAAACTTCATGCTAATGGATGCTGAAGTTATTTAGTACATTTGACTAAATTTCGTACCAATACTTGCTGAAGTTTTGTGAAGCAGTCTATAGTATGCTGAATTTTTTTAGTTCATTTGCTAAAATTTCAGATCAAACATGCTTAAATTTTTGTCCTTAAGTCTACAATATGCAGTATGTAGTTTTAAGGTAGTTCATGATTTTTTACAATGGTGAGCTGTTATGACAATTTATTTTTTACTATTGTTTAGGCTTTCTTCTTTTTTTTTTTGTTAATTGTAAAATGGGTTTGTTGTTGATGATATTTGGAGGTTATGTTTCAAAAACTTCATTTCCTAAAACTTCTCTGCACTCTTTGTTTTTGGAACAACTGTTTATATGTATATAACTTATCCATCCTGAAGCTTTTTTGTTTATTTCCTAAAACTTCATACCAAAACATGTTGAAGTTTTGTAGAATATTCTGTTATTTTCTGATTTTAAAGAGAATAATATAAAAAAAATCACAAAAAGATTAAAACAAAAATATAATATTTCATTAACCAAAATAAATAGAAATTAAATTACATAAAACTATAAATAAGATAATAACCCTTTATAGAAAAGGATTATACAAAAAAACAAAAAAAAAAAGTAATCATCAATATCATCGTCGTCGTCACTGTCAGACGCACGAGAGACTGCATCTCCAAGACTATCATAGTGCCACGACCCAAACCGATGGGCCGCAGCGGGCACCCGGTACCTTACTCAACCGAGTACCAACGTAACATATCTTTCATATCATTCTATCATAGGTAAATGAACCGGAGTAAATCATGAGGGAATACAACTTATACATATTACATACTGACCTATAAAACCAAAATGATCAATCGTCGTACACTGCACATAGGCCAACAAGGCCATACAATCTTTCACGTACACGACATATGTCTACAAGCCTCTAAGAATACATAAATGTCATAAAGGTCGGGACTGAGCCCCACCATACTAATCAATACACGTCTTAATCATACTAACCAAATAAGCAACTCCGGAGCAAACGGAGCGCACCAATACCTTCCGGTGAGCTGATAGCCTACTTGGAGGACTCTCATCCTGTCTATTGGGACCTGTGGGCATAAAACGCAGCGTCCTCAGGCAAAAAGGACGTCAGTACAAATAATGTACTGAGTATGTTAGGAATGAAAATCAGTAAATAATAGACATGAGATAAACATGGAGTAAAAGACTCAACATGTAAGTATGAATAGCTCTGTGAATCATTGATATTTATAATGTCATGCATATGCGTAAAACTATCATATCGTGCATAGGTATATGCGTTCATAACATCATCAAGCCTCTAAGGGCATCCCATCATATCATCTTGGCCACTGTGGGCAAAATCATCAACGTATACCAGCTGATCAGGTGGTGGTGCATATATAACGCCGTAACCTTTTCCCATATCCGATATACATATTACATACATATATACGCGTATACAACATCATCTGTTCATGGGTCAATGTAAATGAATGCAATGCATGATAAGTACGTCAATTAAATTTCTCAGAATGTCATAAGACCATTATGCCTTTGATTAATATCATAAAGTAAACTTTATCCACTTACGTATTTTTTAAGACCCATGAACAGACGATAGAATAATAAGACATATGGGGAATCAAGAACATAGGAACCTCTAGTATTTCTATGAATAGAGTCATTTATGGAAATTGTGCATTTGCTCGTTTCATTTGTATCATATGGATCATGCCAAAATAAAGAAGGGATAGCCTTAACATACCTGAGTCGATTCTCTTGACAATCCCTCCAACACACGTCAATTACGAAAACACGTAATGACGGATCGAATCAGGGAAAAATTTGTATAATATTCTTGAGAAAGATTGTATAGTACTCCCTTAGAATTACAAATCCCGCGTTGCTGTAATATTAAGTAGTTTCAAATGAATTGTTGAAGAAAATCATGTTGCTATTGAAAAATTTGTATGATGTAATGAATAATGTTGCTTCAAATCACTCTTAATTCAAGCAAATCACTCTTAATGAACAATGAATATTGTAATGAAAATTTGTAAGCAAATCACTCTTAATTCACACTGCTTGCTGAAGAGATCCATTACTTGTAGTCATAAGCATCTCCATTAAATGGATTTGGAAAGCCTTTTATCAATGTGGTTATGGGCCCCACTTGATTCCCAAAGTGTGCCACCTAGAAATGTGATTAAAGAGTCACTTGATTGATATGTCTTGCTGCCATGTTGAGGAGTACTTAATCTTATCCAAATATGTTTAACTAGTTAGTTAATCTCCCACAAAAAATCAATAATTACTCAATTATCCACAGAACTAAGAATTATCCAAATTACTTAGAATACTACTCACTTTTAACATACTTTATACACCTTACTATCATGGTCATGTGGTATGTTGTATGACACTAGTCCATAAATACCTAGTATTATAGATTGGACTGTATTTTATCCCCAAATTGTCAAACTCCGACGGAACTCATTTTCTTTGATTCGTTTACCCTCTCTTTTACAAATTTATTTATTACTTATTTGAAATAGCGTAATACTTATAATTTCAAAGAATCTCATTCCCAAGCTTGCGTCGATTAGCTTATGACGAAACTTTAACGTACGAAAATACGGGATGTAACATCTCATTTTCTGTGATGACCCAAAGGGTCGTCTTGTGAATTAAGACTCTATTTCCGCGCGCGTTAGCCTTAAAAACCTTATTTTACGCACCTTAATTTGCTTGCACAGTCCAGGCGTACATCCAAAAAGCCTTTATGTGGAAATTTATGAAATAATAATTTTTAGAATTTAAAAATAATTTAAAGTTGACTTTGGTCAATGTTTTGAGTAAACAGACCGGATCCATTTTCCAACGGTCCCGGAAGGTCCGTAGTAAAATATTGGACTTGGGCTTATGCCCGGAATCAAATTCCGAGATCCCTAGCTCGAGAAATGAATTTTTGATGATAATTATAAGACTGAAGTTCTAAGGATTTAAAGAAATTGATTAATGTTTGACCTCGTTGGTATCGGGCCGTATTTTGGTTCCGGACCCGGTACATGTTGAATATAATATAAAAGTCATGTCTGTGAAATTTGGTAGAAATCGGAGTTGATTTGACGAGACTCGGACGTCAGGTTGAGAAAATAGTAACTTTAAGTGTTCTTGAGAATTTCATCAATTTTGATGCTAAATCCGGAGTATTAGGTGTTATTTTGGTGATTTGATCGCACGAGCAAGTTCGTGCGAAGTTTTGAGACTTGCGTGATGACTGGTTTGGAGCCCCGAGGTCTCGGGTGAGTTTCAGAGAGGCTACATAGTGATTTTGGAACTTAGAAATTTTGCTGATGTAACTGAAGCTGTTGCAGGCCTCTGATCTCGCAATTGCGAGATCAGGCATCGCAAATGCAATCATAACAGGGTTCGTAAATGCGAGTCTTTCATCGCAATTGCAAAGAGAGCCTGGGCCAGCAGTTATCACATTTGCGAGGTCACCTTCTGTCACACCCCAAAACCGAGGGACGAGACCGGCGCCTAACCGGGTGATCCCGGTCAAGCGGACCTGGATTGCCTTTCCTGCCTAACGCGTTACCCTGTGTTTACAGTATACCTTATTCCACATGAATTAGCAATTTAGATTTTAAACATGAATCTATTACTTGAGTTCATATCATCCTTAATAATTTCAACATTTGATAATCACAAAATTTAACACATACAATAGTTTCGATTCGGACCACGAGTACTAGTAAACAAATCCACTGCCCAAAATATATATATGTACAACCCACATCATGTCTACAGAGCCTCTAAGAGTACTACAGCTTTACACAATACTTGCCGGCAACAAGGCCCCGACTATACCTTAAAAGACATAACATATACAAAAGAGAGGATATAGACTACACATGGCCCCGAGAGGAAGTGGGGCTCACCGGATCTGCTGAAGGTACGAAGGGGAAACACCACTATCGGCGGTCTGAGCTACCTGCTGTAGAACCACCTACATCCATATAAAAGCTATAGCGCCCCAGGAAAAAGGGACGTTAGTACCATTGAATAGTACTAGCATGTATGAACAAAGTTTATTCCAAGTAGAATCCTACAATACACAATTGGAAGACAGTCAGAGTAACCACACAAGTACCACACAAATATACAGAAAGTTACAAATGGAGCATTCCACAGTTACCCATTTCAATTATTCATCTGTTGCAGCGCACAACCCGATCCCACCGTACATTCTCATATCACCCTTATTACCTCTCCACCCTTATTACTTTGTTTTGCGGTGCGCAACCCGATCCCACCGTACAATCACATTTCACCCTTATTACCTCTCCACCCTTATTACTTTGTGTTGCGACGCGCAACCCCATCCCACCGTACGTTCATATTTCATAGCAACAATAACCAACAATTATATCACAGGGATCTTCATCATCAAGAACATAAGTTCATATCAACCAACAACCATATGAAGTCAAGGCACAATAATCCTTACCAAACAGTAATTCACATATGGTGATGCCCTCATTATTTAAATCAATTAAATCAATCCACAGTTTCTTTTCATCATTTGACACACTCGAACCTTAGCAATAAGATACCTTTCCACATTAGAGTACATTAACATTCTTTCATTTAATAGCACCTACTGCCACATTGACATATTCGAACATTTAACGAACCTTACACATGATAAGATAAGCACAAAAAATCACCCTTCATAATCTCAATTAGCATGGTAATCGACTTCAGAAAAATCAGAGAATGAACTCATACAACTCGACACAGTAGGACAATCAATTCACATATGCTCAAGCAAGAATTTCATACCGTGTGCTCGGACACCAACAAGGTAACTCTACAAAGATTAAAGTTATCCATACATACCTTGAATCGAAATTTCTCTTTTATTTTTCTACCACAATTCACCGGACCTACTAGCACCTTCAATCTAGTTCACAATGTAGCATAATTTAACTTAGAATTAGGAATAATGATCATGTCTTGAACTCACTTGAGCATTCTATCAAACACTAGGTGTTCCTTTAGATTAAATGGCCTCTTTTTAGTGGAAGATTACTCTAACCCATTTCCTTTTACTAGATTATGATTAGTTGGGTACATGCATGCAAGACTCCTACCCCTATCTTCATGAACTCACCTAACCATATTTCATTTTAACAAAAAATTGGAAATTTAGGTTGATTGGGTAGAAGCTTACCTCTTGTAGTGAAGAAAATGGTGTCCTACTTGATCAATTCCAGGCCTGAGTAATGATGGAGGAACAAATTTGATGAAGGTGGAACTCTCCCTCTAGAACCCACTCTCTCCTCTCTCTAATTTATCAGAAAATGAGCTTAAAATGAAAGAGGGAGGTGTTTTAATGAACTGGGGGTCGGGTATAAAATTAAAAATTTAACAGTCCCGAAGCATAAATGCGGTCAGGAATGCGATCGCATTCCTGCTATGCGGTCCGCATTCCTGTCGCATAATTGGACCTCAAATGGGCCAAAAATAAAAGTAGACTGCCCAGGTATGCGGTCCGCATACCTGTTATGTGATTGCATAGTGCGTCGCATAACTCCATCTACAAAAGTCAAGGTGCAAGAATGCGACAACTATGCGGCCCGCATTCGTCAAATGCGATCGCATTCTTGGCCACATACCTGTCCTCAAAATGAACAACAAACTGTCCAGGTATGCGACCACTATGCGGTCTGCATACCTGATCTGCAATCACATAGTGGATCGCAGACCTGCGCAAATCTCGAAAATTATATCTTTTAGGTCCTGGGGTACCTTTTACTCAAAAAGGGTCCGTTTTAAGAATTTCTACAGTTATAACAACACGGGGACCTATTTGGGCATTATTTTTAGCCATGAAATTTTACGGGTCTTTACATTCTCCCCCTCTTAAAATCATTCATCCTCAAATGAGGATCGGGGAATCACTAGAGTAGGAAAAACACAAAATAAGCCAACCCCCAAATTTTACTTACTTCGATATTTCCTGAAAATTTTGCCAGAGTTTCCTTTGTAATTAGGCCTATCTACCCGTCAGAGAGCCCCCGAAACACATGTTTAACCAATTACACACTTTACCAGTTACTCTATCAACATGTACGTAATCCGGTCATTTCAACAAGTTACATGTAATTCAATTACTTCCACAAGCCTCACATAGTTCGGTTAACTCCACCAATTTGCACATAATTCAACTATTACAATGAGTTGCACATAATTCAGCTATTTCAATGAGTTGCACATAATCCAACTAATCACAATAACATATACATTTGTGGCACAAAGTTTGAGAAGTCACAATAGTAGGGTAATTAGGGTAGTGGAGTGTTCTTGCACAAAATTTAACACAATATATAATTGCTTAGGAATGAAAACTTTCAAAACCACTACCGGACTTATTCAAACAAGTGGGGATATTTCTCTTTCATTTCATTTTCCGTTTCCCATGTAGATTCTTCGACTTGTCGACTCCGCCATAATACTTTAACAGAAGCAATCTCTTTGTTCCTCAATCTACGGACTTGCCTATCAAGAATAGCAACTGGAACCTCTTCATATGACAATCCTTCATTAATTTCAACCGTCTCAACTCGAACAATGGAGGATGGATCCCCACTCACCTTCTTCAACATGGACACATGAAACACCGGGTGCACTAATGACATCTCAGGGGGCAATTCCAGCCTATAAGCCACCTGTCCTATCCTTTGAGCGATCCGGTAAGGCCCGACATACCTAGGGCTCAATTTCCCTTTCTTCCCTAACTGCATCACTCATTTCATGAGAGACACCTTCAAGAATACCCAATCATCTACTTGAAACTCCAAATCTCTTCAACGAACGTCCAAATAGGATTTCTGACGACTCTGAGCAGTCTTCATCCTTTCCTGAATGACTTTAACTTTTTCCATAGCTTGGTGCACAAGATCCGCTCCTAGAAGTTCCGCCTCGCCAACCTCGAACCATCCAATCAGAGACCTACACCTCCTTCCGTACAGTGCCTCAAATGGGGCCATCTGAATACTAGCATGGAAACTGTTATTATAAGCAAATTCTATAAGCGACAAGTGATCATTCCAGCTACCCTTGAAGTCTAATAAAAAATCCCGTAACATATCTTCAAGCATCTGAATAGTCCGCTCTGCCTGCCCATCAGTCTGTGGATGGAATGCTGTGCTGAGATTTACCTGCGTATCCAAACTTTGATGAAATTTCTTCCAAAAGTTAGCTGTGAACTGGGCCCCTTGATCCGAGATAATAGATACTGGAGTGCCATGGAGCCTAACTATTTCTTTGATATATAACTGAGCATACTGTTCTGCAGTATCGGTGGACTTGACGGGCAAGAAGTGAGCTGATTTCGTGAGTTGATCCACTATCACCCAAATTGAGTCGAACTTGCGCTGAGTGCGGGGTAACCCTACCACAAGGTCCATATTGATCATCTCCTATTTCCAGGTATTTCATAAGCTGCGTCAACCCACCGGGCCTCTGATGCTCGGCCTTCACTTGCTGACAATTGGGACACCTAGCCACAAAGTCTGCCACACCCCTTTTCATACCATTCCACCAATAAATCTCTTTAAGATCATGATACATCTTTGTAGAACCTGGGTGTACTAAATACCTGGAATTGTGAGCCTCTGCCATTACCCTTTCCCGAATATCATCCACATCCGGAACACATAGCCTCCCTTGGCACCATAAAACACCGTCATCATTGCCGCGTGAAAATGCTGTAGTCTTGTGATTCAAAATTGCCTCTATCAACTGTACTAATGCTGGATCTCTGAATTGCTTTTCCTTGATTTCTGTTACAAGCGAAGATTCTGCTCCATTACGCACCACGACATCTCCTTCATCTGAGGTCGAAAGACAGACCCCTAGACTAGCCAACTGATAAATCTCCCGAGCCAAAGGCCTCTGACCTTCTTCCAAATGAGCCAAGCTACCCATGGATTTCCGACTAAGAGCATCGGCTACCACATTCGTCTTTCCTGGATGGTACAAAATATTCATATCATAATCCTTGAGTAATTCTAACCACCTCCGCTGCCTTAAGTTCAACTCCTTTTGTTTGAATAGGTACTGAAGACTCTTGTGGTCTAAGAACACGTCCACATGGACCTCATAAAGATAATGCTGCCAGATTTTTAATGCAAACACAACCGCTACGAGCTCCAAATCATGCGTCGGATAATTCTTCTCGTGAATCTTGAGTTGCCTAGAAGCATACGCTATAACCTTCCCGCACTGCATCAACACACACCCCAAACCAACCTTTGAAGCATCACAATAAACCACAAATCCCTATGTACCCTCTGGCAAGGTCAACACCGGCGCCGTAGTCAATCTCAATTTCAATTCCTGAAAACTCTTTTCACAAGAATCAGACCACTAGAACTTAACTGCCTTCTGCGTCAGCTTAGTCAATGGGGAGGCGAGGGCATAGAATCCCTCCACGAACCTCCGATAATACCCAACCAAACCCAAGAAACTGCGAATCTCTGTCGGGGTCGTTGGCTTAGGCCAATCCTTTACCGCTGCAATCTTTTGGGGATCAACCCGAATCCCTTCCCTGGAAACAACATGGCCCAAAAAGGCGACTGATTCTAGCCAAAATTCACATTTTTAAAACTTTGCATACAACTGGTGCTGACGAAGAGTCTGCAGAACTGCCCATCTTCCTGACTTCGCGAATAAACAAGGATATTGTCAATGAAGACAATCACAAAGGAGTCAAAAACGGTTTGAAAACCCGATTCATAAGATCCATAAAAGGGGATGGGGCATTGGTTAGCCCAAAAGACATTACCAGAAATTCAAAGTGCCCATATCGAGTTCTGAAGGCAGTCTTAGGAATATCCTGCTCCCTGATCTTTAACTGGTGGTACCCGGACCACAAATCAATCTTTGAGAAGAACTTGGCACCTTGCAACTGGTCGAACAAATTATCTATCCGAGGAAATGGGTATTTGTTTTTGATGGTGACCTTGTTGAGCTGCCGATAATCAATACACATCCGAAGCGATCCGTCTTTCTTTCTGACAAAAAGAACCGGTGCTCCCCAAGGCGACGCACTTGGCCGTATGAAACCCTTTTCTAATAGATCTTTCAATTGCTCTTTTAACTCTCTCAATTCTGCTGGCACCATTCAGTAAGGTGGAATTGATATTGGATGTGTATATGGCAATACATCAATCCTGAAATCGATCTCTCTATCTAGTGGAATCCTAGGAAGCTCGTCCAGAAATACTTCAAGAAATTCATTCACAACAAGCACAGATTCAGGAGCAGGCACCTCTGAAGTGGTGTCTGCAACTCGGACCAAATGGTAGATGCACCCTTTTCTGATCATCTTTGAGGCTTTAAGGTAGGAAATAAATCTAACTCTTGGCACAACATTATTCCCCTCCCACTCGATAACTGACATTAGGAAACTCAGGCCTCATAATCCTGGTTCGGCAGTCGAGTTTAGCAAAGCACGAATAGAGCCAATCCATCTCCATAATTACATAAAAATCTACCATTTCTAACTTAATAAGATCGGCTGTGGTATCCCGACCACACACCGTGACAACACAATTCCTATAGACTCGCACGACCGCAATAGAATCACCAACCAGAGTCGACACAGAGAATGGCTCGTCAAGCTGTTCGGGTTCTATCCCAAAACTTGAAGCAATAAATGGAGTAACATATGACAAAGAAGACCCGGGATCGATAAGAGCATAAACATCATGTGACTGAACAGTCAGAATACCTGTGACAACATCTGGGGAAGCCTCCGCACTCTGGCGAGCACTTAAAAGCATAGAACCGACTGGGTCCCCCTCGACCCCGTGCTCCACCCCGTGCTCCACCCCTAGCTGTACCGTGCCCTGCTGGAGCTGGAGGGCGTGCTGAAGATATAGCGGCTGAAGAGATGGATGGCTGAGCAGTGCCCCTACCCGCGCCATGACTAGGTGCGCGGCAGTCTCACTGGATATGGCCTCTCTCTCCGCATCTATAGCACAACGGTATATCCAAGTAACAAGGATCAGAATGAGACCTCCCACACTTAGGGCATGTGGCCCTCCGCTGCTGCTGGAACCTCCCACCAAAACGACCAGACTGATGGAACCTTATGCTGTCTGAACCTGGTCCAACGTGACCTCCCCGCTGATAACTGTGCCCTGATGGCGGGGCACTGGCTGGGGACTGAGCATGGGACTGGGATGGCCCTGATGACCCTCTCCCAAGGACTGATCTCCCTCCTCCAATTGAGCTTCCAGGGTTGCCCGCTCACCGGGCCCTACTACTACTCTCCCTCTCTATTCTTATCTTCAACTTCCGAGCCTCTGTGGCCTGGGTGAATCCCACGATCTTCCCATAATTCATATCCGAATTCAAGGCAGCTGTAGCAGCTTCATTAACAACCAAGGGACCAAGGCCTTGAACAAACCGTCGAACTCTGGCCTCCATAGTCGGCATCATGTGGATGGCATATTTGGACAGGCGCACGAACTCCATGTGGTACTCCCACACACTCGTGTTGCCCTGCGTAAGGACCTCGAACTCCCCATCACGAGCTTCCATAGTCTCGGCAGGAAAAAAATGATCCATGAAGGCACCAACAAACTCATCCCACTTTTTCGGAGGGCTCCCCTCCCCACAGGACCCGTCCCACATCTCAAACCACGAATACGCTGCTCCCTTTAATTGATAGGAAGCCAACTCAACCCCCTTGGTCTCTGTAGCCTTCATAACCCGGAGAGTCTTGAACATCTCATCAATGAACTCCTGAGGATAAGCCTCTGGGTCGGTGCCTGTGAACTCTGGAGGGGCTAACCGCAGAAACTGGTTGACCCTAGAACCTGAAGAATCCCCTTGCTCGCTAGAGGATGCAGGGGCAGCATGTGATCTCTGGGACTGGGAGGCCACTAGCTGAGTCAACATCTGAATATCTCCCCTGAGGTCCCCATCCGAAATACCGGGACCAGAAGCTGGGGCTGAGGAAGGATCAAGAACATCAGCGGGAGGGACTGTAGCTCCCTTCGCTGGAGCAGGAATAGGAATAGACTGGCCTGGACTGGAGGAGTCAGGCAGATTCAGGGTCGGGGAATCATTCTCACCCGCACCATCAGATAAAGAATTAAGGGCCACTCCTGGGGTGGCATTGGCCACTGGGCCGAGTCGGCTCTCTTCTTGGGTGCCATTTACTGAAAATTGGAACAATGCACGAGTTAGATAAAGGTGTTTTCATCTTCCACTTCATCGCACGATACAGAGTAACAATGAAAGGGTATTTTCCTAAATGTCCACGTAGCCCCCTAATTATAGATGTGGTCAACAACACACTGATAAGAAGGGTTGTACTAGACACGAATCCGAGACATCCTAGGACACTTTTAAACACCTTAGGATCTGATACCAAGTTTGTCACGCCCAAAAACCGAGGGACAAGACCGGCGCCTTAGCGAGTGATACAGGTCAAGAGGACCTAGATTTCCTTTCCTGCCCAACGCGTTACCCTTTGTTTACAATATACCTTATTCCACATGAATTAGAAATTTAGAGTTTAAACATGAATCTATTACTTGAGTTCATTTCATCCTTTATCATTTCAACATTTGATAATCACAAAATTTAACACATACAATAGTTCCGATTCGGACCACGAGTACTAGTAAACACATCCACTGCCCAAAATATATATATGTACAACCCACATCATGTCTACGGAGCCTCTAAGAGTACTATGGCTTTACACAATACTTGCCGGAAACAAGGCCCCGACTATACCTTAAAAGACATAACATATACAAAAGAGAGGATATAGACTACACACGGCCCCGAGAGGAAGTGAGGCTCACCGGATCTGCTGAAGGTACGAAGGGGAAACACCACTATTGGTGGTCTGAGCTACCTGCTGTGGAACCACCTACATCCATATAAAAGATGTAGAGCCCCCGGAAAAAGGAACGTTAGTACCATTGAATAGTACTAACATGTATGAACAAAGTTTATTCCAAGTAGAATCACACAATACACAATTGGAAGACAGTCAGAGTAACCACACAAGTACGACACAGATATACAGAAAGTTACAAATGGATATTTCCACAGTTACTCATTTCAATTATTCATCTGTTGTGGCGCGCAACCCGATCCCGCCATACATTCTCATCTCACCCTTATTACCTCTCCACCCTTATTATTTCGTGTTGCGACGCGCAACCCGATCCCACCGTACAATCACATTTCACCCTTATTACCTCTCCACCCTTATTACTTCGTGTTGCAGCGCGCAACCCGATCCCACCGTACGTTCACATTTCATAGCAACAATAACCAAAAATTATATCATAGGGATGTTCATCATCAGGAACATAAGTTCATATCAACCAACAACTATATGAAGTCAAGGCACAATAATCCTTACCAAACAGTAATTCACATATGGTGATGCCCTTATTATTTAACTCAATTAAATCAATCCACAGTTTCTTTTCATCATTTTTCACACTCGGCCCTTAGCAATAAGATACCTTTCCACATTAGAGTACATTAACATTTTTCCATTTAATAGCACATACTGCCACATTTACATATTCGAACATTTAACGAACCTTACACATGATAGGATAAGCACAAAGAATCACCCTTCATTATCTCAATTAGCATGGTAATCGACTTAAGAAAAATCAGAGAATGAACTCGTACAACTCGACACAGCAGGACAATCAATTCACATATGCTCAAGCAAGAATTTCATACCGTGTACTCGGACACCAACAAGGTAACTCTACAAAGATTAAAGTTAGCCATACATACCTTGAATCAAAATTTCCCTTTATTTTTCTACCGCAATTCACCAGACCTTCTAACACCTTCAATCTAGTTCACAATGTGGCATAATTTAACTTAGAATTAGGAATAATGATCATGTCTTGAACTCACTTGAGCATTCTATCAAACACTAGGTGTTCCTTTAGATTAAATGGCCTCTTTTTAGTGAAAGATTACTCTAACCCATTTCCTTTTACTAGATTATGACTAGTTGGNAGTAGTGAAAGAGGAACAAATTTGATGAAGGTGAAACTCTCTCTCTCTATAACCCACTCTCTCCTCTCTCTAATTTATCAAAAATAAGCTTAAAATGAAAGGGGGAGGTGTTTTAATGAACTGGGGTTCGGGTATAAAATTCAAAATTTAACAGTCCCGAAGCAGAAATGCGGTCAGGAATGGGATCGCATTCCTGCTATGCAGTCCGCATTCCTATTGCATAATTGGCCTTCAAATGTGCCAAAAAGAAAAGTAGACTGCCCAGGTATGCAACCACTATGCGGTCCACATACCTGTTATGCGATCACATTACTCCCTCCGCAAAAGTCAAGGTGCAAGAATGCGACAACTATGCGGCCCGCATTCGTGAAATGCGATCGCATTCTAGGCCGCATAGTTGTTCTCAAAATGGACAACAAACTGACCAAGTATGCGACCACTATGCGGTTCGCATACCTGATCTGCGATCGCATAGTGGACCGTAGACTTGTGCAAATTTGGAAAATTATATCTTTTAATTCCCGGGGTACTTTTTACTCAAAAAAGGTTCGTTTTAAGAATTTTTACAGTTATAAAAACACGGGGACCTATTTGGGCATTATTTTTAGCCATGAAATTTTACGGGTCTTTACACCTTCGCAATTGCAAAGGAGTCTGGGAAGGGCAGGTTCGCAAATGCGAACATTTCCTCGCATGCGAGGGGTCAGTTGTCGCAAATGTGAAACTTTCCTCGTATTTGCGGAGGCAGCGAAATTGTGGAGGGCATCACAATTGCGATTGTTCCTTCGAATTTGCGAGCTTCGCATTTGTGAAACTCAGGTCGCAATTGCGACATCTGCAGCTGATAACTTTGGACTAAGATGGGATTTTTCATTCATTCTCCCATTTTTCAAAATCTAAACTTTAAGAGGCGATTTTCCAAAGGTTATTTCTTCCCCAATAATAGATAAATGATTCTTAACTAATTTCTTTCAATCTTTTACATCTTTTTACATGATTTCATCCTAGAATCAAGGGTTTTTTCATGGTGGGATTGGGGATTTTTGGGTAGAACTTAGGAATTTCAAGATTTGGATATTTAGACCTCAAATTGAGGTCGGATTCCAAAACCAATTGTATATTCGGGCTTTGAGACAAATGGGTAATCGGGTTATGTCTGAATTTCGGGTTTTGACCAAGCAGGATTGGGGTCGGTTTTTGACTTTTTGGGGAAAATGTTGGGAAACTTATAATTATAAATTGGAATTGGTTTAATTAGCGATAATTGATGTTATTAAGTTGATATTGACTAGATACGAGTGGTTCGGAGGTGGAAAATAGAGGAAAAGCAGTAATTGAGCGTTGAGTTGGCTGTCAGATTGAGGTAAGTGTGGTGTCTAACTTTGACTTGAGGGATTAGGAATCCCTGACTTATTCGCTATGTGAAAATTCATGTGTATGGCGTATTGGTAGGTGATGAGTACCTATGCGCCGCCAAATTATCTGTTTAGCCTGTTCCCTTCCTCGTTACTGATATATATTGTTTTCCTGCCTTAGTTGTTACCTGCTTCCATGTTTAATTGCTTCTTGTTAGATGTTGTTTTCTTTGTTGAAGGTATTACTTGTTCCGTAGTTCATGGTATCACATTATTGGTTTAAGTTCGTTTATCGGTGTTTCATGGTACATTTTGGTTGGGCTCGCTGTGTAGTATTAATTGATGAAGTTTCATAATTGTATAGATTTTTGTTTGCATCGGTTTGAGACATAAACATTCTGGAGGGTTTTGAGCTAAATTGTGAAATACTTGTTCTTATTGTTTGATTGGTGATTATATGGCGGGATCGGGTTACATGCTGCAACAGGAGGAATAAGGGTGGTATATTGAGGAGGAATAAAGGTGAAATGTGATTGTCTGGTGGGATCGGGTTGCGCGCCACAACAGGAGGAATATGGGTGTAAATATTGAGGAGAAATAAGGGTGGACTGGTGGGATCGGGTTGCACGCTGCAACAGGAGTAATAAGGGTGAATGTTCATAGTGTTACTGCTTATATGGTGGGATCGGGATGTGCGCCGCATCATTTTGTTGTTTGTGTAATCTTCATCTGTTCTGATTTTATTATGTAGCATTGTAACTCTCTTAAGGATTGGTTATAGCTGAGTACTTGCAAGATAATTGAGTTCCGTATTTATTTTTGCTGCAAGTTACTATTCCCTTTCGTTCCATACTTTATCTTTTGCTTTATTATAAACTGTATGCGGGTTATATTGTAAATGCCATGCCGTAGCCTCGTCACTACATCGTCGAGGTATGGCTCGACACTTATCGGTACATAGGGTCGATTGTACTGATGCTGCACTCTGCACTTTCCGTGCAGATTTCGGAGTTGGTTGTGGTTGATCGTGAGGCGGTTGCAGGCATTCATCTAGGAGACCCAAGGTAGTCCTGTAGGCGTCCACAGGCCCTGGCGTCCCCTTCTATGTTCCTATTTTCCTGTTTTATCTTCTTTCAAGACAGATGTGCTTTTCTTTCAGACTAATACTTGTATATATTCTTAGTATGTTCGTGGATTGTGACACTAGTTTCTGGGTGATAACAGTTTCGGTATTGCTAATAGTATATAGAGATAACCCGTTTATTATGTACTTCCACATCTATTTCAGTGTAATTTAGCTTGTTAGATATTATCTATAAAAATGTAATGGGAAAAGTTGAATATTAATCTAGCGTAGGCTTGCCTAGCGAGTGCGATGTTAGGCGCCATCACGGTCCTGACGATGGGAAATCCAGGTCGTGACAAGTTGGTATCAGAGCACTAGGTTTCTTAGGTCTCACAATCCAGGTCGTGACAAGTTGGTATCAGAGCACTAGGCTATGAAGTCTAGGAACAACGTTCACTTTTTTTAACTCTGTCGTGCGATTCTTTTTGACCCAATATTGATTGAACTCTTTTATTCTTATTCTCTTGCAGATGGAGAGGACACATACCCCTTCTTCCGTTGATCAGCAGATGGATCCTCCAGCAGTAGCTCATACGAAGGGCAGAGGTCGAGGTCGAGGTCGAGGCTGGGGCTGGGTTCAGCCTAGAGCCCAAGCAGCGGCTCCAGTCGTGTAGCCTTAGCTTGAGTTCGATGTGGAGGCTCCAACTCAGACCGTTCCGGTAGGACCATCTGAGGTCCCAGAGGGGTTTATTACTACCCCAGTGCTCCAGGATGCTTTGGTCCAATTAGTGGGCCTTATGGATAGTGTGGCCCAGACTGGCGCATTCCCCATGGCACCAGCTGTATCTCAGGCTGGAGGAGGAGCCCAGACTCCTGCCACTCATACTCCAGAGCAGATGGCTCCCAAGTTCCAGACTCCAGCAGCCCATCCAGTTAGAGTAGTTTAGCTAGTTGATGCAGCACCGCCTGTTGACGTGGCAACTATGTCCTCCGAGGCTTTGTAGAGATTGGATAGGTTTACCAAGATCTTTCTAGTTTATTTCACTGGTGCTACTTCCAAGGATCCCCAGGAGTATCTCGATAGTTGTCATGAGGTTCTTTGGAACATGGGTGTTTTGAAGACCAATGGGGTCGACTTCACTACTTTACAGATGACTGGTTCCACCAAGAAATAGTGGAGGGATTATTTATTGACTAGACCAGCTGGATCTTATTCCCTCACTTGGGATCAGTTCTCACATCTCTTCTTAGGGAAGTTTTTGCCTATTACTACGAGATACGAGCGCCGCTGTAAGTTCGAGCGTCTCTAGCAGGGCAGCATGACAGTTACTCAGTATGAGACTCGTTTCGTGGATTTGGCCCGACATGCTATTCTTTTGCTTCCCACAGAGAGAGAGAGAGAGAGAATGAGTAGGTTTATTGAGGGTCTTGCTCAGCCTATTAGATTGCAAATGGCTAAGGAGACTGGGAGCGAGATTTCTTTCCATGATGCGGCCAATGTGGCTAGGCGAGTCGAGATGGTTCTTGGACAGGGAGGTCAGGGGTTAGATAAGAGACCTTGTCATTCCGGTATGTTCAGTGGCACCTCATCTAGAGGCGGGGGTGATTTTGGTAGAGGCCATCCACCTAGGCCATTTCATTCAGCACTTCAGGTATCTCACAGTGCATTTGGGATTCATGGTTCTTATGTGCCTCCTTTTACTCAGCCAACCTATAGTGCACCACCAGATCCTATCAGAGCACCTCCTTTTCAGAGTTATATCGTGGTTAGCCGGCTCGTCAGGGTCAGTCTTAGTTTTCACAACCATAGTATCAGGATGGATGATTTGAGTGTGGTGATTATGGGCATATTCAGAGGACCTGTCCGAGATTGTTGGGTATTCAACCTCAGTACCTGAGTTCCCATTCCATGGTTCCCGCACCCACTACAGCACCGCCTGCCCAGCCAGCCAGAGGTAGGGGTCAGATAGCTAGAGTTAGGGGCCAGATTGTTAGAAGTAGAGGTCAGGTTACTAGAGGCCCGCCAGTCAGAGGTCGTCCCAGAGATATGGTTCAGGGTGGTGGGCCCCAGCCCCGATGTTATGCTTTTCTAGCCAGGCCTGAGACTGAGTCCTCCGATATTGTTATCACAGGTACTATTTTGGTTTGCAGTAGAGATGCTTCAGTTCTATTTGATTCAGGGTCTACTTACTCCTATGTGTCATCTTATTTTGCTTCATATTGTGTTGTGCCCCGTGATTCCTTGAGTACCCCTGTATATGTGTCTACACCTGTGGGAGGCTATTGTGGTAGATCGTGTCTATTGCTCGTGTGTGATCGTTATTAGGGGTCTTGAGACTAGTATAGACCTTTTGCTTCTTGATATGGTTGATTTCGATGTTATATTGGGCATAGATTGTTTGTCACCTTACCATGCTATCTTGGATTGTCATGCCAAGACAGTGACCTTAGCCTTTCCGGGGTTGCCTCGACTAGAGTGGAGAGGGACTTCTGGGCATTCCTCCAGCAGGGTTATTTCGTGAAGGCTCGGCGCATGGTCGAGAAGGGGTGTTTGGCCTATTTAGCTTATGTTCGTGATTCTAGTGCTGAGGTTCCTTCTATGGATTTTGTGCCCGTTGTTCGTGAGTTTCCACAGGTATTTCCTACAGACCTGCCGGGGATGCCACCCGAAAGGGATATTGACTTTTGCATTGATGTGGCTCCGAGCACTCAGCCCATTTCTATTCTTCCATAACGGATGGCCTCGCCAAAGTTGAAAGAGTTGAAGGAACAATTACATGATTTGCTTGATAAGGGCTTTATTAGACCTAGTGTCTTGCCCTGGGGTGCACCGATTTTGTTCGTGAAGAAGAAGGATGGATCTGTGAGGATGTGTATAGATTATTGGCAGTTGAACAAAGTCACTATCAAGAACAGGTATCCGTTGCCGAGGATTGATGATTTTTTTGATTGGCTTCAAGGTGACAAGGTGTTTTCAAAGATTGATTTGAGGTTGGGTTACCATCAGTTGAGGATTAGGGCATCCGATGTCCCTAAGATAGCTTTTCGCATGCGGAATGAGCACTTGAGTTTCTGGTGATGTCCTTTAGGTTGACCAATGCCCCTGCATCATTTATGGACTTGATGAACCGAGTGTTCAAGACTTACCAGGATGTCCTTTGGGGTATGCAATGCACCTAGGAAATTAAATGCTTTCTATATGTTTTGCAACAGTTGTGTATTTCATCCCGCCTTTATTTCTCGGTTTTGAACTTTTCTCTTTTTATCGTTCTTTCCTTCTTTTGTTATTATTTTCCGCTCTTTTATTCCTTAATCGGTTTCCTTTCTTAAGGTTATGATCAAATCCTATGTAGATTGCCTACGTATCACGGCGCCGCGTGAATCAGATCATCACGTAGTTCAAGGGATAAATAAATATTTTTCTAAAACTTTCATTCATTAAAAATACTTCCAATTACAAAATATTTTAGCCCACTTTTGGAAATTTTAAAATTACAAAACAGACTCAACACATACTTTTCTTGGAAATGTAAAAGCTCCAGTGGACTTAGATAGGACTGTGACAGGAAAACAAAATACAGACTCGAGAAAACATCAAGAGTACATCAGTGCTTCCAATGCTCCAGGGACTTGCAGGGCATCATTCGGCCTTGCCACGGGCCTGCGTACCATATCTTACCGGAGGCGACATAGGTCATCCATTATATTATGTACGAAGATCATTACCGCTAAGAAGAAGGTGGTCCGAGTCATATCTTGCGGCATTTGGTGACAATGTAATCGGCTATATCTCAGACTCTTTGCCTAATGTCACCTTTTTCCTGAAGTAGACGCCCGATCTGCTGGGATCTTGCCTCTAAAATCTGGGCGTCTTTGTGACACTGCTCTTGCCATTGTTGCAATTAGTCTTCCAACTGAGCTATCATGGCGTATCACTGTTCCCTTTCTGCTTTAAATCTTTTTGCTTGCTTGGCCGTCTCGTTTTCAAAGGTTGCCATCCTTTCTTTTAAGCTCATAACTTCTTGGTCATGCTTTCTCTTCATTTTTTGCACGAATTCTGCTCTTTCTTCCGCATTCTTTGCCAATTTTGCTCGAACTTGGGTCAAATCCTCTTCGGCTTTGTCCAGGTCATCACCATTACTACACAACTTTTTCCTGAGGCTAGTGACGAGTCTTTCGTCAGCTCTGCTTCTCTCAGGGTTTTCAATGGCTATCCTCATTTTCTGGATCTGATCCCGGAGGGCCTCATTTTCTTTCTTCAACCGCTTTCTTTCCCCTTCGCTTGCAGCAATTTGTAAAGTGTTTTCAAATTTGAGCTTCCTGATCTGGGCCTCCAGTTTACTTATTGTAGCCTGGTAGTTGTTTTCCTTCTCTAACCAGACCTAGTGTTCTTGCGTCTGCTCAGTAAAATGCTGTACGTGAGCTCTTTTCGCAGGTCGCTCTGGTTCTTGGTGCTCTCTGCCTCTTCTTCCATACCAAGAAGTGTAGGCGGGCTCCACTTCCCCCTTGGATAAATTTCTTAACCGAGTCTGAGGTTCTAAAAATCTGCACTCATTCCAGATTTGACGGACCCTGCCTTCAGGAAATGCAGCTCTCGGACATAATTCAATGAGTTGTTGGCTTAAGTCCTCATCACGTGGAACACCCTGTTGTCTTCCCAACTGCCGTAAGACTCGATGCGAGGCATATGGATGAATGCTTCGCAGACCCATTAACAAAAGATAGCACACCTCAACAGACATATTGATAACCTCGCCGACAGGGAGCCACCCGAATGTCCACTCGATTCGGTCGGCAGTCAATGAACTCAAATGTGAGTTCCAGGCCTCTGTGCCCTCAGGAAATTTGTGGCCCTCTACCCGAGTACCATGTCTTCGATACAATTCAAACCGGTTAATCCGTAGTTCATGTAGCTTGGGCGGTGACAGAGGTGCTCGATCATCCAAATTTGTAGGAGCAGATTGCACCCTTCAAAGAATTTTCCTCCAGACTAGCAAATCGTCAAGGCACGGTAAATCTCAGCTAAAACCAATGGTATAAGGGTTCCATTGGACTTTTTTATCATGAAATCCGCCATCCCTACCAGTCCGATATCTATGAGTCCGTCACTCCTTGGGCAGATCAAGGTGCCCCGGAATGCTACCACGAAAGCTAGCCCCCAGCGAGCTTCCCATTTAGCCTGGTCTTTGTGAGTTAGACTAGTGTTGTCAGCTTCATAGCCCCAGGGATCTCCATAACGTTTGTACAGAAAATAGAAAGTGCAAAACCCTTCGGATAGGTGTGGGTTCTGGACGTCCCGACTAATGTTCAAAAGATCCAAGAACTTATGTTGAGTTACCGCCCTAGGTTCCACCGGATACCGACTTCTAAGATTGTCATTGAGACCAGCATACCTATTTCCTCTAGCGTGGGTGTCAACTCAAAGTCTGAAAAGTGGAACATGTTGTGGGCGGAATCCCAGAACGATACTAGAGCTTCGATGATGTCCAGCCTTGGCTTGATTTTTAGAAGACCAATAAGTCCGCCTAAAGCTTTCACAACAGACTTCCTACTAACCTCCCCCAAGCCGTTCCACCACATATGGAGTCCTAAGGGGATTTCCTCGACGGCCCTGAAGGGAATGTTTTCAACTGTAATCATCCTGCACATTTGTTTTGATTAAAAACCACAAAAATTTTGACCGAATGAAAAAGTGATATTTTTGCAAAATGTTTTGTAATAAAGAAAATGGACCATATTTGCGAGCACGTCAACACTTCGGGTAGGAAGTTTTTAGGGTTGTGCTCGCTAATTGGGTCAAAATTAAAAAAAAACCACAGGCGGCTACTTTTGCAAAAATAGCCTTCCGGTGCCCCGTTTGGGCAATCTGGCTATTTATGCAAGAATGGGGTCACCTAATTTTATTTAGGACGATATCTTTTGATTTTGAAAAATAAGGTTGGACCCGATGAGGGTTGCCTACGTATCCCATACCGGTGAGAATCAAACAAGGCGCAGTTCGGAAAAATCTTGACTGGTTAAAAATATACATCTACTTACTTTGTTTTGGAATTTTCAGAAAATTTTGGCAGAGTTTCGGGATACGGGGATTTTCAAAACAAGGTGAATTTTCTATTCTACCTCACTCTTGGTTTTTCTATTTGTTTTTATTTTTAGCCGGTCAACACACGAGCCGAAACAAATAAATGCATACGTAGCAGGTAAGATGCATCAGGATAGTCTTTTATTTTGGGTACACTTGTCCTAGATGGACCCAACCCCTGTGTTGAGTCCCCTAAGTCAAATGCACATGATGCAAATAAGACTTCCTACTAGGGATCCAACATAAGGCTATGTTATACTAGGTTTATATCTTGGGTTTTGTTCTAGACAAGGCTTACCCGAGCGGACAGCTCGAGCCGAGGTCGGGGAAGCGTACCGGGAATACAGAAGCTTCACCGGCTTTGCATCTTGTCTGTACCTCGTTCTAAAATTTGGATGACTCTAACAGAAAAGAAGGCACACGAAGTGCATATTTCCCAGATGATTTAGAAGGCTCAGAGAGAAGAAGGGTTTCAGCACAGTTTATATGCAATTCAGATAAATATCAAAGCTGTAAATATGTCAATTTGCACATCAGGTTTAAACACGGAAAATCAGATAAGGAAAGCCAAAACATAACAGTTATATAAGCTCGAATTCTTGAACCCTGAACCAGAGATTCTGGGTAATATCCCCAGCAGAGTCACCAGAGTTGTTACACCTCCTTTTTCACTAACCCTGATTAATGAAGGATAATAAGGGAGTTTTTCCACTTTAAGTGACATTATTCAGATTTGGGATTTATTTTAGTTTTCAGAGTCGCCACCCAAATTTTTGACGATGCTCCGGGACACCCTTTTATTTTAAAATCCCAAACCGAGGAAATTTTGACTCTATTTTAATTTGTCTGCGACCAGAGATCCGAGTAAGGAATTTTGTTAACCCCGGAGAAGGTGTTAGGCATTCCCGAGTTCCGTGGTTCTAGCACGGTCGCTTAACTATTAATATTTGGCCTAAATTATCTGATTATTTACATATTTTAAACCTATTGTGCTTTTAGCCTTTTTCACTTTTTAGCCGCTTTTAATATTTATTGATTTATCTTGAAACAAGTCACGATGGCGTGCACTTGTTTGTTTTTGGAAATATTACAATTACGCCACATGAAATGCACCCGCAATTGCAATAAGTGATTTTAATATAATTTTAAGTTGAATTCGGGGACGTGATTTGTCACACCCGAATGTAGATTATGTAGTCAAGACTATGGCCGTGACGGTTTTAGAATGCCTATTTGAGGCGATGTTTAATTATTCTCTGTGTTTTCTATTTGAAGGGGCGTTTTAGCTTTAAGACCAATTAGGAAGTTTATGGATTTATCTTAAACAAGTCACGATGGCGTGCACTTGTTGTTTTTGAGCACACAGCAACAACGTCACATGAAATGCACCCGTGGTTGCTATGTGCATTTTTATTAGTTGTTTAGAGTTGAGGGTCGGGGGAATGAGTTGCCACTCCCGAGTGTAGGTTACGGTAGTTTTGGAATAATATTCGATTTTTTATCAAATTTCAATCTAAAGGGCATTATTCTATCTAGAAGGTATGTGAAGATTGTCTAAAATTAAACCTACTAACCTAAAGGACAAGATTTTTGGGCTATGGCCATGTTTTAGCCCAATTTGTTTCAACTCTTTTGGCCAATCATAATTGTGGCTAGTTTTGACATGATTCGAATTTGAACAGTCTGAATAACCAGGAGCAGATATGCTAACACATTTAACATTTGCATTGTAATAGAAGAGGCAGATTTGAGTTGCAAATGCAATGTCACAGGCATCAGATTCCTTTGCCGTTCGACCTATATACCATACATGAATACTTATATACTGCTTACAGATACAATGTAGACCTTTTATCCTTGTTTTCATGAAGGAAAAACTTTTATAACAAAAAGAGTAAACTAACGAAGCCTCTTAAACTAAGATTATTCGATATTTTTTAGGAAAAGAGTTGATACTCCTCACACCATTCAACAGAAAATTATTTAACACAATTAATGAGCCTGAAATTCTAGTTTCTATAACTGTCATGATAAACATTACGGGAAGTACAACTGATTCACAAACTTTAATATAGTCCCGTCCTTATTACAACTAAAAGTATATACAAAAAAGCTGTAATTACGCTATTACATTGTTCTTAAATATAATATACATGTTCTAATAATAAGAAGAAAATAAAAGGAACAAGGTTAGCTGCTGCTTCTGTGCAAGCTAGCAACTTTCACGCTTTAGGATCTGTATTCTTCAACTTTTAGTCCCAACTGGACCGTATAGAACTCATGTGCACTATAAAAGACTAAATCTGATCATTACTGAGATCAGATTCGACCCTTTAAATGCTGCTCCCATAGTGACATCCGATTATATAAGATCTAAGTCGTCCAGACCAACATATATAAGCATCTTATGTGGTAAATTTGACCATTAAAAGATCAGATTCACTACCCTTTAATGCTATCTAATGACTCTATTATGAATTCATGAATATAGAATTAATCACACAAGCCTTTAAGAGATAATTCTACTATTATAATCACACATAGATGAACAACCAGATTTTTAACAAGTAATCACAGATTCACCAGAAAGAAAGGCAAAATGTTGTATTCATTTTGCTTAGATTGAATATGAGTATAAGAGAGAGTCTGATTCAAACTCAGAGATGCAACCTTGTTTGACATTTTTAACAACCATACCAGTACTTCAACCAGTATTCATTTGAACACTTTGACTATTCTTGGCCTTTTTAGAGAATGAATCAGACCATACAAGGGTTCAGATTCTTTACTCTACAGCCCTTCTTAACTACATGTTGTATACCCTTTAAAGGGTGAATTTCAGCCATCTATACTACTGTTTTGTGCACTATTATGGGGTGAATTTGACCATTGAAGGGTCAAATTCATCTACCCTAGTGCTAATACTAACCTATCTAGAGACTTGCTTGTTGAATATCTTTATTGACCAAAGAGACTCAATTGAAAGCATATTTTCTGCACACTTATAGAGAGAACCTGACTATAGAGAAGGTTAGATTCTACACCATAGTGCAACTTTTTTTTCCAGGAGGTAGAACTACGAGTATCAACTGCATTTATATACCTATAATCTGAAATAAACAAAATATACCAGCAAAGAAATACCAACAGCAGGACTACATTTATCACACTCATAAACTCATTACCACACCCACATTGTCACATTACATAGAACATAAGAAAAGAGCTTCATATATCAAAAACAACCAGCTTATAGTGAATAGAAGATGAAAATTTCAACCCAACATTTCATTGAGAACAGATGAATGGATACATACCTTCTTTAAGAGTAAAACAACAGAAAACTTGACCAAATAAAGGTCAAGTGTAGGAAGTAATCAACAAAAAAAGAGAATTTCAGCAACATCAAGCAGAAAACCAGAGTAAAAACCAGTACTCAGCAATAACAAACCCAGAAATCTTGAGTAGAAATGCTTAGGACTCCCAGCAATCAACTCCAAACAGAAAACCAAAAGGAACTGAGAACTAATTCATCTATTTGTAAACTTGTTTAAAAAAGAAATCAGATTTTTCTTTTTGAAACTTTTTTCTTTTGAATGGAAAGTATTTCTATATTTTTAGCAGCTAGAAGAGAGCCTTTTTCAGAGTGTCTAAAAAAAATCTCCCTAGACTAATGGGAGGGGGTCTATTTATAAGATATTTGGGAATGGGATATTCTTTGGGATATTCCCAATCCAAAAGCTGAAAATAGTACAAAATAGTACATAGGGTAGTTGTCAACCTTATCTTTGGGACAACTGCCCCTATTCTAGAACTTTCCTACCCATTAAAAGACCCTTTTACCCTTAAAATTCTGATTTCCTAAGTCTACATTACCTATTGTACCCCTTGGAGTCCCTGAATTTACCATTGGGTAATCAGGGTTACTCACTTGGGTTATTATTTAACTTTGGTTAGTTAAAAACTAGTTAACCCATTTTAGTCAACTAGGGGTTGTTCTTGACTAGGGTTAGGTTAACTAATTAAAGGTTAATTGATTAAGCCAATCTAGTTAACTTAGGTTAACAGATTTAGTCTAATTAGTTACTAAAATCAGAAACAACTAGTCATTAAGCCTAGGTTAAATGATTTATTTTAGTTAATTAACCCCAAATTAATTATCTTGGACAGACTTTAGGACTTAGTTAGTCGTTTAAAAGACTATCAACCTAGGTTGACCTAGTTAAACAAGTTACTTTTAGGAAGTTATAATTAACTAAGTTAATCTTGATGTTTAGGATTAAATTAGGTTAGTCCATGACTATACACTGTCAATCTCAAAATCAATAATAATAATAAGGGTAAAACCAATTAGTTTCAAACGAGAATTCTGACTAAGGCATAATTCAAGCACTCTGTTACTACTTTTCAATGAAAATCATGCACTTAGTAATTCATATGAAACATAATGAATCATAATAGAATTTACACAAATAATCGAACACGATTAGATATTTTCAGCAGACCAAGAGCAAAACCAAACAGCGGATAATATTGAAAGTTAGACATGGATTAACAATAGTCATGAGCTAAACTCCAGAATACTAGACAAAGAAAATTCTCGTTTTCAATTGCAAAAATAAAAAATCAAATGCACTTCCTTCTATTTTCAACAAATAGCTAAATAACTTCAAACATAAACGGGGACAGAAATGAGAACAAGGTTGAACAACTGAAAAACAGGCTTATTAGACAAAAATCAACCAAAACAGTGATTACATGATTTTTTTTTGGCTTTAATATTGCATAGAATAGTAAAGGAAAGCAAGGAATACCCATTGAAGGGATTTTCCGGAAAATTTGAAGGTCGCCGGACCTTGGACGGACTCCGACAGGGTTTGAAAATGACTCAAACCCACAGAAATCAATAGCCCTCGTTGAGAGCTATCGATCCGTGTAGGTTGGAGCCATTAAAAGTCTTCGAAACAGCTTGTAGCAAAGAACTAGGGTTTCGGGTGTTTTTAGATTTGAAATTGAAGAAAATCGACTGGTTTTTTTAGGAAACTAACAATGGGAGGTGGTTGGGGAGGTCATGGGGATCATATGGTATAATTTTGGGGTCGATTGGAGAAGCTCCGCCGCAAGAGGCGATTTCCGGCCGGCAGAGGACGACGGGGGACGGTGGTTGAATGGTGGAGGTTGGCCGGTCTCTGAAGGGAGGGGGGGTGAGAGACGAATGGGTGAGGGTATTAGACTTAGGAGTGAATTGTGGGGTGGGGGGCTTTGGAACACTTTTGTACTTAACCTATTAACTAGTTCCCAGCCGTTGGATCTTGGAAGATCAACGGCTGAGATTGATTCATTATATCCAAATGGGGCTGGCCGGGTTATGGGGTCTGTTGGGCTGGGTAATTTGGGTATTGTAGAGATGGGTTCTTGGGCCTGGGTAATTTCAGCCCAGGTCCAATTTTAAGCTTTTTAATTACTAAACCCATTAATTTAATTAAATTCAAACCTAATTAAATCCAAAAAATGTAGTAATTAATTTTAAACCTTATTTTTTTTCTAATTACAGATTAATTAAGAGTAAAACAACTAATTTTATATTTCTAATTAAATCTATGATTTATTGGATAAAATGATTAACTTTAGTAATTAGTTGCTAAAACCACATTACATCAACTACCCACTATTCGCCTATTTTTAATTCAATTAATTCAAGTAATAAGTTCATAATTCTTTGATAATGGTGGTGCAGTTTTAATAATTTTAAAATGAATTATGAATATACAAATGCAAAAAATTCACAATTAATCACTAAAAAATCAACAAAAATTCATAAAAACCAATTAATTTATTGAGATTTTTATAGGATGATATGATGAGTAAATATCACGTGCTCACAGGCTCGGAGCAGTATTGATGCAGGAGGGCAGGGTGATTGCATATGCGTCTTGGCAGTTGAAGGTTCATGAGAAGAGTTACCTTGTTCATGATTTAGAATTGGCAGCCATTGTTCACGCGCTGAAGATTTGGAGGCATTATCTCTATGGTGTGTCGTGTGTGGTTTTCACAGATCACTGTAGCCTTCAGTATTTGTTCAAGCACAAGGATCTCAATTTGAGGCAGAGGAGATGGTTGGAGCTATTGAAAGACTATGACATCACTATATGTGTATCATCCGGGAAAGGCCAATGTGGTGGCCAATGTATTGAGTATGAAGGCAGTGAGTATGGGAAGCCTTGGTTTTATTCCAATCGGTGAGAGGCCGCTAGCTTCAGATTATCAGGATTTGGCCAACCAGTTTGTGAGGTTGGAAATTTCAGAGCCCAGCCGTGTTCTAGCATGCACAGTCGCTCGGTCTTCCTTGTTTGAGCATATCAGAGATCAGCAGTATGATGACCCACACTTGATGGTCCTTAGGGACACAGTTCGGCACGGTGGTTCCAAGCAGGTTACCGTTGGAGATGATGACATTTTGAGGATGTAAGGTCGTGTATCTGTACCTAATGTTTATGGGCTCCATGAGTTGATCCTTGAGGAGGATCGCATTTCCCGGTATTCTATTCACTCGGGCGCTGCCAAGATGTACTAGGACCTTCGGCAACATTATTGGTGGAGCAGAATGAAAAAGGATATAGTTGCTTATGTAGCTTGGTGCCTGCATTGTCAGCAGGTGAAGTATGAGCACCAGAGACCCGGTGGTTTGCTTTAGCAGATGGAGATTCCTGAGTGGAAGTGAGAGCTTATCACTATGGACTTTGTTTTTGGACTCCCACAGACTCAGAGGAAGTTCAACGCTGTTTGGGTTATTCCGGATAGGCTGACTAAGTCAGCGTATTTCATTCTTATGGCAGTTACCTATTCCTCGGAGTGGAGAGCAGAGATTTATATTAGGTAGATCGTCCGTCTTCACGGTGTGCCCGTGTATATCATTTCTGATCGAGGTATGAAGTTTACCTCGCACTTTTGGAGGGTGGTTCAGCGTGAGACGGGCAGTATGAGCGTACTATTTAGATCTTGGAGGATATGCTCCGCGCTTATGTCATAGATTTCGGAGGATTGTGGGATCAGTTCTTGCCCCTTGCAGAGTTCACCTACAACAACATCTACTAGTCGAACATTCAGATGGCTCCCTATGAGGCATTATACGGTAGACGGTGCAGGTCGTCAGTTGGGTTATTTGAGCTGGGGGAGGCTCAATTTTTGGGTACAGATTTGGTACAGGAGGCCTTGGACAAGGTCAAGATTATCCAGAATCGGCTTCGTACAGCTCAGTCCAGGCAGAAGAGTTATCCCGACCGTTGAGTTTGTGATGTTGCATTCATGGTCGGGGAGAGAGTATTGCTTCGGGTATCGCCCATGAAGGGTGTCATCAAATTTGGGAAGAAGGGCAAGTTTAGCCCTAGGTATATCGGGCCATTTGAGATCCTCGAGAGAGTGGGGGAGGTAGCTTATAGACTCGTGTTGCCTCCAAGGTTATCCTCAGTCCATCCGGTATTCCATGTGTCCATGCTCCGAAAATATCATGGTGACCCATCCCACGTGTTAGATTCCAGCTCTGTCCAGTTGGACAAGGATTTGAAATATGAGGAGGAGCTGGTATCCATTCTAGATTGACAGGTTCGTCAGTTGAGGTCAAAGAGCTACCCTTCAGTTCGAGTGTAGTGGAGAGGTCAGCCCGTTGAGGCAGCTACTTGGGAGTCCGAGTCGGACATGCGGAGTAGATATCACCACTTGTGCGTCAGTTCAGGTACTTTTCTATGTCCATTTGAGGACGGACGTTTGTTTTAGAGGTGGAGATTGTGATGACCCTGTCACAACCCAAAATCCTAAGCCGGTCGTGATGGCGCCTATTATGGTACTAGGATAGCCAACCATTACAGACTATCATAATATTTCATAATTTCTCAAAATTAGCAGATTTTAAAACAGCAAAATGAGATGAACAATTTATACACTTTCCCAAAACCTGGAGTCAACTGTCATTAGCATCTAAGACTGTAAATACAATGTACAATGAGGTGACTTGCTACTACAAAAGCCTGAATTACAAAAGACTAAAGCTATGAACCGAGGAAAGGAAAGGAGGTGAGATGGGGACGCTGAGCAGCTACCTCGATCCTCGAACAACTCCAAGCACGTCCGAAAATAAACTAGTGAGATGGTTCGGTACCTGGATCTGCACACAGAGGTGCAGGGAGTATTCGTGAGTACGCCAACTCAGTAAGTAATCAAACTAACTAAAAACTTGAGTGTAGTGACGAGCATTTATAAATCATGTAAATCCATATAAGAAGTATCTGTGGAATTAAGTAAATCAAGCCGGGAATCTACAATTTCGAATATTTCATAAAACTCCAGTTTCCATTTAAAATCTCGTATAAAACATTTTTCAAATATTATCATCAGAGGCTCAGTGTAAAGAAGAGTGAAATCAGTAGTTTCATAAAAATATAGGCCCCTCGGGCACAGTATCACTCACAATAAAGCCTCTCAGGCAAGCCTCTCAGTCACTCGTGATTCCACTATCAAAATCTCATGCTCTCACTTAAACACTCGTACTCAGCAAGTACCATGAATACACATAACTGCTGCGGCGGACAACCCGATCCAACACACACACACACACACACACACACACACACACACACACATATATATATATATATACTTTTGCGATGCGCAACCCGATCCTTATAACATACGCTGCGACGTGCAACCCGAACCATATAATAGTCGACTACGCCCATTGGGGGTGTACAGACTCCGGAGGGGCTTCTAAAGCCCAAACACTATAATTGTTGCGGCGAGCAACCCGATCCAATACATATATTGCTGCGGCGTGCAGCCTGATCCATATATAACATATATTGTTGCGGCGTGCAGCCCGACCCATATATAATCTATATTGCTGTGGCGTGCAGCCTGTCCCATAACTATCCTCACATACTCAGCGCTATGCCTCACTCAGTCATCCTCACAAGACACTCGAGAAATTCATCTCAACTCACGGGACTCAGCCCAAAATACCTCTCAGAGTTTCAAACAGTGCGATAATCGTGAGAATAACAACAAATAGGAAACATGACTGAGTTCACAATTGTTCTGTCAGGATAGTGTGAGAATAGTGTAAAAGTACCCCTGAGGGTCTAAACAGGTCGGCACAAGGCCCCAAACATGGGTCACAACCCATAACAACTATAAATTTCTAAGATGCAGGATATCACAAGGTTTCAAATCGAATACGCAGCTTAATAGGTCACTACGAGATGGACCAAGTCATAATCCCTATCGGTGCACGCCCACACGCTCGTCACCTAGCATGTGTGTCACCTTATTTACCAAAACAATCAAATCACGGGGTGTCATACCCTCAGGTTTAGAGTTACATTCGTTACTTACCTCAAAATAGCCCAAAAGCTACTCCGCGATGCTCTTTCCCCTCGAATTGGCTCCCAAGTGCTCCGAATCTAACCAAAACCAGATTAACATCATCAATATAAGCTAAAGGAACAAAACCCAATCGAAAGCTATCAATTTTAAGCACAATTCCCGAAATTGGCCATACCCGAGCTCCGGGCCCGCGCCTCAGAATTCGATGAAAATCACGTCACAAGAATCCTTATCCCTTCCCGAGTCTACACATATAAAATGCATCACAATCCGACCACAAATAACTCCTAAATTCCTTAATTACAAGTCTCAATTTTCCAAGCCCTAAACCCCCAATTTATGCCATTTAATCCTCAAATTCCACGCCTAATCCGTCACAAACTAACATAGAAACGAGTTTCTAATCCGGGAAACTTACCTCCACTGAAGACTCTCAAATTCCTCCTTCAATTGCTCCCAAACTAGCTCAACCCGCATGTAAAAATGGAAGAAATGCCAAAATTTCACGGAGGCACCTATTTATACTTTCTACCCAGTTAATCCGCACATGCGGACCATTTTTCGCACCTGCGGTCCCAGGTGCACACCTGCGGTCCCAGGTGCACACCTGCGAAATCCCACTAAATGTCCAAACTCCGCACCTGCGAGTCCTTTTCCGCACCTGCGGCTTCACAGAAGCGGCCCATGCCTCGCACCTGCGACTTTCTCCATCCTGGCCTCTTTTCGCACCTGCGGCCATCGCACCTGCGGCTCCCTATCCGCAGGTGCGGCCACACCAGGAACATGACACCAGCAACAAATTTTGCTGCAATTCCTAAGTCCAAACCTCCGTTAACCATCCGAAATCAATATCGAGCCCCTAGGGGCCCCAACAAAACATACCAACACATCCCATAACCTCATTCGAACTTAGTCGAGCCTTCGAAACACCAAAACCAATGCAAAAACACAAAAATCACATCAAATTCAAGCCTATGAACTTTGAAACTTCTAAATTTCGCCAATGACGCCGAAACCAACCAAAACACATCCGATTGACCTGAAAATTTGCACACATACCCAAAATGACATTACGGACCTACTCCACTTGTCAGGATTCCATTCCGACACCGATAGCCTATTTTTCCCTGCCGACCGAAAATCGTCAAAAACTAACTTTCGCCAATTCAAGCCTAATTCTACACCGGACATCAAAACTTCATTCCGAACACACTCCTAAGTCCCAAATAACCTAACGAAGCTATTTGAGCCATAAAATCCACATTCCAAGGTCATTTACCAATAAGTCAACTCCCAATTGACTTTTTCAACTATTAAGTTAATTTAAGAGGCTAAGTGTCTCTGTTGTCACCACGACCACTCCGAACCCGAACCAACCGACCGAACATAACATAAATAGGCTAAGAAACATATGATAAAGCAGAAACAGGGGAAACAGGGCTAATCTCACGGAACAACCGGACGGGTCGTTACATCCTCCCCATGTTAAACAAACGTTCGTCCTCGAATGGGTCTAGAAACATACTTGGAGTCTCGAATAAGTGAGGATATCTGCTATGCATCTCCCGCTCGGTCGCCCAGGTGGCATCCTCCACCGGGTGTCCTCTCCACTGAACCTTCACTGAAGCTATATCCTTAAACCTCAGCTTTCTGACCTAACGACCCAAAATAGCCACTGGCTCTACCTCATATGACATATCACCCTCGAGCTGAACTGTGCTGAAGTCCAAAACGTGAGACGGGTCACCAACATACTTCTGGAGCATCGAAACATGGAACACCGGATGAACAATCGATAAGCTGGGAGGCAAGGCAAGCCTATAAGCCACCTCCCCAATCCTTTGAAGCACCTCAAAAGGCCCAATAAATCGGGGACTCAGATTTACCCTCTTCCCGAACCTCATAACGCCCTTCATGGGTGACACCTTCAGCAGCACCTCCTCCTCAACCATGAAAGACACATCTCGGACCTTCCGGTCCGCATAACTCTTCTGCCTAGACTGCACTGTGCGAAGCCGCTCCTGAATCAACTTCACCTTACCCAACGCATCCTGAACCAAGTCTGTGCCTAATAGCCTAGCCTCGCCCGACTCAAACTAACCAACTGGAGATCTGCACCTCCTACCATATAAAGTCTCATACGGAGCCATCTGGATACTCGACTGATAACTATTATTATATGCAAACTCCGCGAGTGGTAAAAACTGGTCCCATGAACCCCCAAAATCAATGACACAGGCATGCAACATATCCCCCACAATCTGAATAGTACGCTCTGACTGCCCGTCGGTCTGAGGATGAAATGATGTGCTCAACTCAACCTGAGTACCTAACTCCCTCTGCACGACCCTCCAAAAATGAGATGTGAACTGAGTACCTCTGTCAGAAATGATAGAAACTGGAACCCCATGCAATCGGACAATCTCCTTGATGTAAATTTCAGCTAACCGCTCCGAAGAATAAGTAGTACTAACAGTAATGAAGTGCGCGGACTTGGTCAGCTGATCCACAATAACCCATATAGCATCAAACCTTCTCGAAGTCCGTGGAATTCCAACTGCGAAGTCCATGGTGATCCACTCCCACTTCCACCCCGGAATATCTAATCTCTGAAGCAATCCACCTGGTCTCTGGTGCTCATACTTGACCTGCTGACAGTTGAGACACCAAGCCACAAACTCAACAATATCTCTCTTCATCCGCCTCCACCAATAATGTTGTCTCAGATCCTGATACATCTTTGCGGCACCCGGATGGATGGAATACCGTGAACTATGGGCCTCAGCTAGAAACAAGTCTCAAAACCCATCCTTATTGGGCACGAATCCGGCCCTGCATCCTCATGAACCTATCATCACCAATAACCACATCCCTAGCATCACCGCGACGGACCATTTCCTGAAGAACGAGCAAGTGTGGATCATCATACTGGCATGCTCTAATCTGATCATAAAGAGAAGACTTGGAGGCTACACAAGTAAATACCCGCGGGGGCTCTGATAGATCCAATCTCACCAACTGACCCGCTAAAGCCTGACCATCAAGTGCTAAAGGTCGCTCTACTATTGGAAGGTAGGCTAAACTCCCCAAACTCTCCGCTCTGCGACTCAGGGCATCGGCACTACATTGGCCTTCCTCGGATGATATAAAATAGTGAGGTCATAATCCTTGAGAAGCTCCAACCACCTCCTCTAATGCAAATTCAGATCCTTCTTCTTTAGCAGATGCTGCAAACTATGGTGATCAGTGAAAATCTCATAATGCACTCCATATAAATAGTGACGCCAAATCTTCAAGGCGTGGACAATAATTGCTAGCTCAAGATCGTGCACTAGGTAATTCTTCTCGTGCACCTTCAACTGTCTGGATGCATAGGCAATCACCCTACCGTCCTGCATCAAAACCGCTCCAAGGCCAACTCTAGAGGCATCACAGTAAACTGTATAAGAACCTAAACCCGTAGGCAAAACCAATATCGGAGTTGTAGTCAAAGCTGACTTGAGCTTATGAAAGATCTCCTCACACTCCTCAGTCCACCTGAACTGAGCACCCTTCTGGGTTAGTCTGGTCATAGGTGCTACAATAGATGAAAATCCCTCTACTAAGAGGTGATAGTACCCTGCCAAACCAAGGAAAATGCGGATCTCGGTAGCTGATGCCAGTCTAGGCCTGCTCTGCACCGCCTCTACCTTCTTCGGATCAACCTGAATACCCTCACTGGACACCACGTGCCCCAAGAACACTACTGAATCAAGCCAGAACTCACACTTCAACATTTTTGCATACAATCTTCTCTCTCAAGGTCTGAAGCACAACCCTCAAATGCTGCTCATGATCCTCCCAAGATTGGGAATACACCAAGATATCGTCAATAAGCACGATGACGAAAGAATCTAGATAAGGCCGGAATACACTGTGCATCAAGTGCATAAAGGCTGCTGGGGCATTGGTCAGCCTGAATGACATAACCAAAAACCCATAATGACCGTATATAGGCCTGATAGCAGTCTTCAGAATGTCTGGCCCCCGATTCTTCAACTGATGATAGCCGGAACGCAAGTCAATCTTGGAAAATACCCTAGCACCCTGCAACTGATCAAACAAGTCATCTATACGAGGCAAGGGATACCGGTTCTTCACCGTAACCCTGTTTAGCTGCCGATAATCAATACACATAAACATAGAACCATCCTTCTTCTTTACAAACAACAACAGTGCACCCAAAGGTGACACACTAGGCCGAATGAACCCCTTATCTAGGATTTCCTGAAGCTTCTCCTTTAATTCCTTCAGCTCCGTTGGTGCCATATGATAAGGTGGGATATAAATAGGCTGAGTGCCCGGCACCAGGTCAATACCAAAATCAATGTCCCTGTCAGGTGGCATGCCTGGCAGGTCTGCAGGAAACACGTCTGGAAAGTCACGGACCACAGGAACTGAGTCAATAGCGGGAGTCTCACCATTGACATCCCTCACAAAGGCTAAATACGATAAACACCTCTTCTTAACCATACACTGAGCCTTCAGATAGGAAATCACCTTGCTAGGAACATACTTAGAAAAACCTCTCCACTCAACCCTCGGACATCCTGGCGTAGCTAAGGTCACGGTCTTAGCGTGAAAATCAAGGACAACATGACACAGAGATAATCAGTAGGTCCACTCGGGTCTCCAGACCCCCAATAGATACCACACACGACCGATACACACGGTCCACAACAATAGTATCGCCCACCAGAGTCGACACATGAACAGATGTAACTAAAAACTCACGGGGCATATCTAGAAAATGGGCAAAATATGATGAAACATAGGAATATGTGGAACTAGGGCAAATAAAGCCAAAGCATCTCGGCGATAGACTGAGACAATATCTGCAATCACTTCATCGAAGGCCATAGCATCTGGCCTGGATAGAAACGCATAAATACGGGCCTAACCTCCACCTTCTCGACCTCCCCCTCTAGGGCGGCCTCTAGCTAACTGACTACCACCACTGGCTGTTTGGGTGGGTGGTGAAATAACTTGAACTGAATTCGAAGCTGGCTCCTCAGTTGATATGGGCCTCCAAGAAGATGATGACACTACCTCCTCATATGCCCGAACTCTCCACACTCATAACAACTCCCTGGAGCTGGAGACGGGGATTGAAAGGAACCCCTGTCACTAGAATGGCCACTAGGAGAACCATGCATAGAAGAACCCTGAACTGATGGTGCTCGAGCTGCACTCTGGGATGGAAGGGCACCGAATGAAGAATGGCTTGGCTGAGAACCGCGGGGACCATGCCCTGACAATGCACCACTATAGGCTAGGCGGCCTGACCGAGGAGACCTGAACTAACGACCTCTACCACGCTGAATCGGCCCCATGGAAGGAGCACCACTAGAACCACCCGATCCACAAGGCCTCTTGTCCTTCCTCTCTACCCGCTCCTGGTGGCAAACCAACTCAATATCTTGAGCAATATCAACAACTTGCTCGAAGGTAGTACCTGATACTCTCTCCCGAGTCATAAAAAGGCGGAGCTGATAAGTGAAGCCATCCACGAACCTCCTAATACTCTCCCTATCAGTAGGGACCAACTCTGTGGCATGATGAGCCAACTTTGAAAACCGCATCTCATACTGCATCACTGATAGCTCCCCCTGACGCAGCTGCTCAAAATGCCTATGCTGCTACTCCCTGTGAGACTAGGGTACATACTTCTCCACGAAGATAGTGGAGAACTGCTGCCAGGTGAGGAGTGTTGAACCAACAGGATTACGCCTCTCAAAAGACTCCCACCTAGTGAAAGTATCACCAGAAAACTAAAAAGTAGCAAACGAGACCCCACTGGTGTCTAGAATCCCGGCAGTACGAAGTATCCACTGACACTTATCCAGAAAACCCTGGGCATCCTTGCCTCCGGCACCACTGAATTTCGAAGGCTAAAGTCTACTAAACCTCTTTTGAAGACCCGGAATAACAATTGGCACTGCCGGTTCCTGAGCCTGTCCCGCTAGAGCATCTGCGTCGGGAACCTAATCCTGAATAGTAGGGGGATCAACTGGTACTGCCCTGGCTGCTGCACGGGCTGTCCCTGTACCTCTACCACGGCCTCGACCTCTCACCGATCACCCTGATCGGTAGCTCGAGTCCTCACCATCTGTGAGAGAATGAAACAACAGAAGTTTAAATTTCCAGAATCAACAAAATGGCATGACAGAACTCAAGAAAAATGAGATTGTTCCTAAGGGTTCTGCGCCTCTCGAAGATAAGTACAAATATCTCCGCACCGATCCGCAAGACTCTACTAAACCTGATAATGACCGTTGAGTCCTATGTAACCTAGGCTCTGATACAAACTTGTCACGACCCCAAATCCTAAGCCGGCCGTGATGGAACCTATCACGGAACTAGGCTAGCCAACCATTACAGACTATCATAATATTTCATAATTTCCCAAAATTAGCAGATTTTAAAATAGCAAAATGAGATAAACAATTTATACACTTCCTCAAAACCTGGAGTCAACTATCATGAGCATCTAAGACTGTAAATACAATGTACAATGGGGTGACTTGCTACTACAAAAGCCTGAAGTACAAAAGACCAAAGCTATAAATCGAGGAAAGGAAAAGAGGTGAGCTGGGGAGCAGCTACCTCGATCCTCGAACAAATCCAAGCACGTCCGAAAATCTACTAGTGAGATGGTCCAACACCTGGATCTGCACACAGAGGTGCATGGAGTAACGTGAGTATGCCAACTCAGTAAGTAATCAAAGTAACTAAAAACTTGAGTGTAGTGACGAGAATTTATAAATCATGTAAATCCATATAAGAAGTATCTGTGGAATTAACTAAATCAAGTCGGAAATCTACAATTTTGAATATTTCATAAAACTTCAGTTTCCATTTAAAATCTCGTATAAAACATTTTTCCAACATTATCATCAGAGGCTCAGTGTAACAAGAGTGAAAGCAGTAGTTTCATAAAAATATAGGCCCCTCGGGCACAATATCACTCACAATAAAGCCTCTTGCGCAAGCCTCTCAGTCACTCGTGATTCCACTATCAGAATCTCATGCTCTCAGATAAACACTCATACTTAGCAAGTACCATGAATACACATAACTGCTGCGGCGGGCAGCCCGATCCAACACACACACACACACACACACACACACACATACACACACACACACACACACACACACATACACACACATACACATATATATATATATATGCTGCGGCGTGCAACCCGATCCATATAATAGTCCACTGCGCCCACTGGGGTTGTACAGACTCCGGAGGGGCTCCTACAACCCAACCTCTATAATTGTTGCGGCGTGCAGCCCGATCCAATACGTATATGCTGCGGCATGCAGCACAATCCATATATAACATATATTGCTGCGGCGTGCAGCCCGACCCATATATAATCTATATTGTTGCGGCGTGCAACCCGATCCATGTGTAAACTATATTGCTGCAGCGTGCAGCGCGTCCCATAACTATCCTCACATACTCGGTGCTAGGCCTCACTCAGTCATCCTCACAAGCCACTCGGGCAATTCATCTCAACTCACGGGACTCAGCAAAAAATACCTCTCGTAGTTTCAAATAGTGCGATAATAGTGAGAATAACAACAAGTAGGAAACATGACTGAGTTCACCATTGTTCTGTTAGGATAGTGTGAGAATAGTGTAAAAGTACCCCTGAGGGTCTAAACAGGTCGGCACTAGGCCCCAAACATGGCTCATAACCCATAACAAGTATAAATTTCTAAGATGCAGGATATCGCAAGGTTTCAAATTGAATACGCGGCTTAATAGTTGCTACGGGATGGACCAAGTCATAATCCTTATCGGTGCACGCCCACACACTCGTCACCTAGAATGTGCGTCACCTCATTTACCAAAACAATATCAAATCATGGGGTGTCATACCCTTCAGGTTTAGAGTTACATTCGTTACTTACCTCAAAACAGTCCAAAAGCTACTCCGCGATGCTCTTGCCCCTCGAATGGGCTCCCAAATTCTCCGAATCTAACCAAATCCAGATTAACATCATCAACATACGCTAAAGGAACAAAACCCAATCGAAATCTATCAATTTTAAGCTCAATTCCCGAAATTGGCCAAACCCGAGCCCTGGGCCCGCGTCTCGAAATTCGATGAAAATCGCGTCACAAGAATCCTTATCCCTTCCCGATTCTACACATATAAAATGCATCACAATCTGACCACAAACAACTCCTAAATTCCTTAATTACAAGTCTCAATTTCCCAAGCCCTAAACCCCCAATTTATGCCATTTAATACTCAAATTCCAAGCCTAATCCGTCACAAAATAACATAGAAACAAGTTTTTAATCCAGGAAACTTACCTCCACTGAAGACTCTCGAATTACTCCTTCAATTTGCTCCCAAACTAGATCAACCTGCATGCAATAATGGAAGAAATGCCAAAATTTTGCGGAGGCACATATTTATACTTTCTGCCCAGTTAATCCGCACCTGCGGACCATTTTTCGCATCTGCGGTCCCAGGTGCGCACCTGCGAAATCCCACTAAAAGTCCAAACTCCGCACCTGCGAGTCCTTTTCCGCACCTGCGGCTTCGCAGGTGCGGCCCATGCCTCGCATCTGCGACTTCCTCCAGCCTGGCCTCTTTTCGCACCTGCGCAATGACCTTCGCACCTGCGTCCATCGCACCTACGACTCCTCATCCGCAAGTGCGGCCACACCAGCAAAATGACACCAGCAACAATTTTTGCTGCAATTCCTAAGTCCAAACCTCTGTTAACCATCCGAAATCAATCCCGAGCCCCTCGGGGCCCCAACCAAACATACCAACACATCCCATAACCTCATTCAAACTTAGTTGAGCCTTGTATACGCCCATAGTGACTAGGATGGATATCTCGTATCCGAAAACTAGCAGTGCGCCCTATCAGTCCTCCAGGGCCCAAATAACTTAATTTTCTCCCATGAACTATTTGTGTCAATGGATTAGTTCTATCCAAAACTTGAGATAATGGGTGTAAACCAAAAAAGGATTCATAAACACCAAAATCACATCAAATTCAAGCCTATGAACTTTGAAATTTCTAAATTTCGCCAATGATGCCGAAACCAACCAAAACACATCCGATTGAAAAAACGAACCTTCTCCAGCTGTCGAAATTCTATTTCGACCCCGATAGACTATTTTTCCCTACCGACCGGAATTCGCCAAAAACTAACTTTCGCCAATTCAAGCCTAATTCTACACCGGACATCAAAATTTCATTTCGAACACACTCCTAAGTCCCAAATCACCTAACGAAGCTATTCGAGCCATAAAATCCACATTCCAAGGTCGTTTACTAATAAGTCAACTCCCAGTTGACTTTTTCAATTATTAAGTTAATTTAAGAGACTAAGTGTCTCTGTTCTCACCACGACCACTCCGAACCCGAATCAACCGACCCAACACAACATAAATAGGCTAAGAAACATATGATAAAGCAAAAACAGGGGAAATAGGGCTTAATGAGGTCACCTTCGCAATTGCCAAGGGAGTCTGGGAAGGGCACGTTCACAAATGCAAACATGTCCTTGCATTTGCGACGGGTTAGTTGTTGCAAATGCGAAACTTTCCTCGCATTTTTGAAAGCAACAAAATTGTGGAGGGTATTGCAATTGCAATTGTTCCTTCGCATTTGCGAAGCTTAGGTCGCAATTGCGACATTTGCAGCTTATAACTTTGGACTTAGACATGATTTTTCATTCATTCTCCCATTTTTCAAAACCTAAACTTCAAGAGGCGATTTTCCAAAGGCTATTTTTTCCCCAAATTATAGGTAAATTATTCTTAACTCATTTCTTTCAATCTTTTACATCTTTTTACAAGATTTCATCCTAGAATCTAAGGTTTTTCACAGTGGGATTGGGGATTATTGGGTAGAACTTAGGAATTTCGAGATTTGGGGATTTAGACCTCAAATTGAGGTCGGATTCCAAAACCAATTGTATATATGGGCTCGGGGGTGAATGGGTAATTGGTTTTTGGTCCGAATTTCGGGTTTTAACCAAGAGGGCCTGGGGTCGATTTTTGACTTTTGGGGGAAAATATTGGGAAACTTATAATTATGCATTGGAATTGGTTTCTTTAGCGATAATTGATGTTATTAAGTTGATATTGACTAGATACGAGTGGTTCGAAGGTAGAAAATAGAGAAAAAGTGGTAATTGAGCATTGAGTTGGCCGTCGGATTGAGGTAACTGTGGTGTCTAACTTTGACTTGAGGGATTAAGAATCCGCGAATTATTCTCTATATGAAAATTCATGTGCAGCGTATAGGTGAGGTGACGAGTACCTATGCGCCGCCATATTATCTGTTTAGCATGTTCCCTTCCCCGTTACTAATATATATTGTTTTTCTACCCTAACTGTTAGGTGCTTATTGGTGCTTCCATATTTAATTGCTTCTTGTTAGATGTTGTTTTCTTTGTTGAAGGTATTAATTGTTCTGTAGTTCATGGTATCACATTATTCGTTTAAGTTGGTTTATCGGTGTTTCATGGTACATTTTTGTTGGGCTCGATGTGTAGTATTAATTGATGAAGTTTCATAATTGTATAGATTTCCGTTTTCATCGATTTGAGGCATAAATATTTTGGAGGGTTTTGAGATAAATTATGAAATACTTGTTCTTATTGTATGATTGGTGATTATATGGTGGGATCGGGTTGCACGCCGCACAAGAGGAATAAAGGTGGTATATTGAGGAGGAATAAGGGTGAAATGTGATTTTCTGGTGGGATCGGGTTGCACGCCGCAACATGAGGAATAAGGGTGATAAATATTGAGGAGAAATAAGGGTGGACTGGTGGGATCGGGTTGCACGCCGCAACAGGAGTAATTAGGGTGAATGTTCACAGTGTTACTGATTATATGGTGGGATCGGGATGCGCGCCGCATCATTTTGTTGTTTGTGTAATCTTCATCTGATTTTATTTTGTATCATTGTAACTCTCTTAAGGATTGGTTATAGCTGAGTACTGGCAAGATAATTGAGTTCCGTATTTATTTTTGCTGCAAGTTACTATTCCCTTTTGTTCCGTACTTCATCTTTTGCTTTATTATAAATTGTATGCGGGTTATATTGTAAATTCCCCGCCGTAGCCTCATCACTACATCGTCGAGGTTAGGCTCGACACTTACCAGTACATGGGGTCGGTTGTACTGATGCTGCACTCTGCACTTTCCGTGCAGATTTCGGAGCTGGTTGTGGTTGATCGAGAGGTAGGTTGTAGGCATTTATCTAGGAGACCCAAGGTAGTCCTGCAAGTGTCAGCAGGCCCTGGCGTCCCCTCCTATGTTCCTATTTTCTTGTTTTATCTTCTTTCAAGACAGATGTACTTTTCTTTCATACTAATACTTGTAGATATTCTTAGTATGTTCATGGATTGTGACACCAGTTTTTGGGTTGTAACAGTTTCAATATTGCTAATAGTATATAGAGATAACCGGCTTATTATGTACTTCCACATCTATTTCAATGTAATTTAGCTTGTTAGATCTTGTCTATAAAAATGTAATGGGAAAAGGTGACTATAACTCTAGCGTTGGCTTGCCTAGCGAGTGTGATATTAGGCTCCATCACGGTCCCAACGGTGGGAAATCCGGGTCGTGACATTTCCGAGGTTATATCAATTTACTTATGGCGTACTTTCGTATACAAAAACATGGGGTGTAACACATAGGAGACATCTCTGACCAGCATCTCAAGCCTATCGAGCTCTTGATTTCTTCCAAATTCCTATTGTACTTGTCCATGATCTTATCGAGTTTCAACTCGAATGCCTCTATGATATATTGCTTAATTTCGTCAATGATTTGCCTGATGATAGCATCCATTTTTCTCCCTTTTGTATTTTATCTCCTAAAATATATGTGTTTAAGTGAATAAACTCACAAGGCATAGCGTACTTATATAGGCGAAAAAAACTTTTGCATGGTATATGAAAAGGCTTAGAGGTATTTTAAACGTCCTGTGTAAATCATATGAATGTAACATAAATGTAATTATTACACTAACACATACCCCAATGCAAAATAATTACGACATTAAATGTATTTGTTACGTTTTATGATTAAAAATGCACAAAAAATATTAAATCATGCTAAAGTTATTTAGTTCATGCTGAAGTTATTTAGTTCATTTGCTAAAACACCATACCAAAACATGCTGAAATTTGTCCTGCATTCAACAGTTTTGTCATGAGCTTTTTCCGAAACTTCAGCACAAAAATTCTGAAGTTCGTTTGTTCATTTGCTAATACTTCAGAACAAACATGCTCAAGTTTTTGTCCTGCAATATGTAATTTTCTAATCAATTTTATCTAATGTATGCTGAAGTTATTTAGTTCATTTGCTAAAAAGTTCATACCAAAACATGCTGAAGTTTTGTTCTTTACATTCAACAGTTTTGTCATGAGCTTTTTCTGAAACATCAGTATAAACAAGCTGAAGTTTTTTAGTTCATTTACTAAAACTTCAGACTAAACATGCTTAAGCTTTTGTCCTGCAGTATGTAATTTCCTAATGAATTTTTTCTGAACTTCATACCTAAATTTTTTTGTTCATTTTCCTAACACTTGACACCGTACATGCTGACGTTTTCATTCTACAGGATGAGTTCGATTTGCCTTGCTATTACTTTCAATGGAGGTGGACTTTTGATTACAAATACTTGCATCATGATACAAAACTTGTTCTACTTATTAAAAAAGTATCATTCAATACTTGAAGAAAATTAGTGAAGTTACAGATTTTGATTCAACCAATTATTCACTAAAAATATGGTTTGGTATGAAACTAAATACAAATAAAGGGATGCTTGTAACTTCAGATGAAGAACTCAGAACCTGTTTACATTTGCTAACAACTGATTCAGCTTTCAAGAACTGCCATTTTTGTTACACCCCACGTTTTTGTACGTGAAAGTACGCCATAAGTAAGTTGATGAAAGCTCGGAAATGAGATGTTACATCTCGCATTTTCGTACGTTAATGTTTTGTCGTAAGTTAATCGACGTAAGCTCGGGAATGAGATTATTTTGAGCTGATAAGTATTACGCTATTTCAAACAAGTGATAATAAATTCATAAAGGTGAGAGGGTAAGCAAATCAAAGAAAATGAGTTATGTCGAAGTCTGACAATTTGGGGATAAAATACGGTCTAAGCTATAATAACTTGTATTTATGGACTAGTGCCACACTAGGTACCACATGACCATTATAGTAAGGTGTATAAAGTGTGTTAAAAGTGAGTAGTATTTTAAGTAATTTGAGATAATTCTTAATTATGTGGAAAATTGGGTACTTATTAATTTTAGTGGAAGATTAACTAATTAATTAAGACTTTTGGATAAGCCTTAACGTGGCGGCCAAGGCTTTAGGAAATTGTGACTCTTAAGTCCATATTATAAGGTGGAACATTAAGAGAGTGTTATGGCTTAGTAATACATAAGTGGGTACAAAAGGCTTCTCTAAATCACAAAATGGAGATGGTCACACTTACTAAGTAACAGATGAAAATGCTTCAGCAAACTCATACAAAGTGATAGCAACGTAATTTGGTACAAAATTCATACAAGATTACTTAGCAACGTGAGAATTGCGATTCTAAGGGAGTACGGTGCAATCTTTCTCAAGAATATCATACTGATTTTTCCTACTTCGATCTTGCCGTCACGTGTTGTGTCGCGATTGTCGTGTGTTAGAGAGATTGTCAAGAGAACTGGCTCAGGTATGTTACGGCTATCCCTTATTTACTTTTGTCATGATCCATACGATACAAATGAAACGAGCAAATGTACAACTTTCATAAAAGACTCTATTCATAGAAGTACTAGGGGTGCCTATGTTCTTGATTTACCATGTGTCTTAGTAATATCTTCTGTTCATGGGTCTCAGAAAAATACGTAGTTGATAAAGTTTACCTGAAGACAAATTGGTCTTATGACATTTTGAGAAAAATTATTAGCGTACTTCTTATGCATTTCATTTATATATACATATACACTGACCCATGACCAGATGACATTTGTAAGCATATATTATATGTGTCACGGCCCAAAATCCATGCGGTCGTGATGGCGCCAGACATCATTGTCAGGCAAGTCAATCATTAATTAATTGAAATAATTTTCCTATTTTAACACTTATGAAGAAGCATTTCCTTTCACTTTATTACATATTAACCAAGTAAAATCTTGTTAATTTGAAAACAATAGTTTGAATACTAACTTTAGCATATATACCCCAACATACCCCAGAACCTGGTGTCACAAGTACATGAGCAATTTCTAAGAATTTATACTATCATTACAAAGCCTATCCGAAAAACAAATTGGACAAGGAAATTTAAAATTAAAAATAAATACGAGGAAGACTCTGTCAGCTGCGGATCACCTCCGGATGATGCAGCTCGCCTAAGTCTCCGAATCCTCCACATTTGCTATGAAAGTGCCTGTGCAATAAAATGCACAACAAGTGTAGCATGAGTACAAAAACAACGTGTACTCAGTAAGTCGCCCGCCTAACCTCAGAGAGGTAGTGACGAGAGGTCAAATTAGACACTTATTAAAGGTCAATTTAGAATATTTAAGTGTGACGCTAAGCATGATTATCATAGGCAATTTATTAAAATCAGGAATAAGTATTTTCAACTCCGTTCACGTTTAACACTTTATATCTTCGTCATATTAATAACAATTAATCAACATGGGTGATTTAATCAAATAACAATAAATCGACGGGAAGGAAAAACTTCTTCTCAAAAATCTTTTTAATAACTTTAAATCTCTGTCATTTCAATTGACAACTAAAATCCCAAGGCCAGTAATCAGGCAAAAATCATAGCAACTACGCAGTAAATATCATGCGCAAGCAATGCTGAGGTTTGACGGCCCGAACCAACATAAACATAAATTGTGCACTGCCGAGGGTCGAACCAACATAAGTCCCCATTTATCAAGAAAGTCGTTTCCCAAGAAAGTGGTAAAATTCTTTTTAAAGGGACATGAAATATAAATCTAAATCTTTGTTTTGAAACTCATTTGCCAAGTTTACTGATATTTTCGTAATACAACCCTATCAGGTACACAATTATCCACAGATGAATCAACTCTCCTTTAGATGATTAAAATAATAAACTCTAGTCTTCTTCAGATATTCAATTACGATTTCGATTATATTAGCAGTTTAATATTACAGGTAGGAGTACAGGTACAACATATAAGGCATGCTAGTGGGTCCTAGACTACCCGTACATGGCATAATAGTAGCTACGCACGGACTCCCGTCACCTCGTGTGTACGTAGCCCCCGAAGATAATAGCATGTACTTAATTGATTCACCTAGGGAGACAATTCCCCCTCACAATGTTAGAAAAGAGACTTACCTCGCTCCGATATTCCATAACCGGCCTCCAAGCCCTTCCGATGACTCCAAACGGACGCACAACGCCCCAAAACTAACCCAACAACGACAACCCAATGAAAATATACTCTAATATTTGCAACCATTCCAAATTATATAACTTCCCGACCCCTCTTAGTGAAATGACCAAAATGCCCTCGAGCCCAGGTGCCCGGAATCCGAAATTTCTCGAAGATATATTCTACCCATAGCCTTACTACCTCAAATATACAATTTACTCAAATATTCATGCTCAATTCGTGGCTAGAAATCCAAATTTCTATTTCCTAGGTTTCTTCAATATTTACCAAATCCCTTCCAATTTCGATGTCTAATCCATGCATATAATCTTGTATTTAATTCAAAAACGTGAAGAAATTACTTACCTTGCGATCCTTGACGAAATCCTCTCATTGAAGCTCCTCAAAATCGCCCATGGCATATGAAAATAGATGGAGAAATGACCAAATTCTCGCTTAAAAACAATCTGCCCAGGCACATTTTCCTCACCTGCGGTCCCCTTGTCGCACCTGCGCCCAAATCTCACACACCTGCGGCCTCCTTGACTCCAGCCCAAATATCACACCTGCAGTTCCCTTAGCCGCACCTGCGGTCAAACCCTCGCAGGCGCAGATCACACCAGATGACAGCAATTCCAGCCCTTTTCAAGCTCTCAACTTGATCCGTTAGCCACCCGGAATCCACCCGAGGCCCCCGGGATCCCGTCCAATTATGCCAACATGTTCCAAAACATAATGCGGACTTGCTCGAGGCCTCAAATCATATCAAACAAAATCGAAACCACGAATCGCACTCAAATCCCAACTTTATGAACTCAGAATTTTCAAACATCTACATCCGATGCCGAAACCTATCAAATCACGCCCAATTGAACCCAATTTTTGTGCAAATGCCATATTCAACATTACAGAGATGATCCAACCAGAATCGCATTCCGACCTCGATATCAGAACTTCCACTCCCAGTCGGATTTCTCAAAAACCTTCAAATTTCTATCTTTAGCCAAATGACTTCAAAATGACCTACGGACATCCAAATTCACTTCCGATCGCGCTCCCAACTCCAGAATCACCATACGAAGCTATTCCCAGACTCGGAATCCCAAACGGGCATCAAAAACACTAAAATGCACTTCAAGCCCAAATCTATGAAATTCTTCTAAAATGCTAACTTCCATAATATATGCCGAAATGCTCCCGTGTTATCCAAAACCCGATCTAAACATACACCCAAGTCCGAATCATCATACAAACCTGCAGGAACCTTCAAATCCTGATTCAGAGGTCGTTTACTCAAAATTCCAATCTTAGTTGATTCTTCAAACTTAAGGCTTTTGAAATGAGAATTTTCTTTCCAAATCAACTCTAAACTTTCCGAAATTCAATTTCGACCACACCTACAAGTTATAATACCTGAAAAGAAGCTGCTAACGACCTCAAACCGTTGCACGACACGCTGGAGCTAAAACGACTGGTCGAGTCGCTACATTCTCCCCCACCTAAACCGACGTTCGTCCTCGAACGTGCGAAGAACTGCTCTGGAGTTACCTGAAATCACTGTTTAACACCTCGAGCACCTGCCCGTGCTACCACCACCCAGTTGAGTACATTAGCTTAATCAAAAGCTGAAGATTCTTCTTTTATCCATATAATAAGCTCATAACCTAGTTCCAACACTTGAAATTTCCTCTGCCAGGCCTAGTTCCAATATATAAACACTATATCGATTACCACACAACATACCAAAACATGACTGCACACCTTTGCTGAATTAGCGCCATGCACCGCAAGATTCATCAACTAACCACAATGACGTTCTCTGAACCTTAATAGCCGAAATTCCACGAATTTGATGCTCCCAATGCACCTCATGACATATATATACATCCCGCTATAATTCTGACGATACCACCACAATGGAGGAGATGTGAAAAAATTCATACCCAACTGCAGAGTTAACAAATCCTTGAATACCTCATCTTGACTAGAATCATCACTTCATTATGAACCTGATTAATGGTATTTGTTCTTTAATATACACTTCACATAACCGTATCGCACTGATCCCTGATCCGAAAAACTTGTCTCGCGCAGCATGAACTGCCCAGACAACAAATCACCCCAAACATGACCAACAACCTCACATGATACCACATTGCGCCAATAGGCCATAACTCGAACATGATAATAAGAAACGACTCAGGAAGGGACTATTCAACTCACGCAACTAATATGAACTTTCTCAGAAAATAGGAAGTAAAACTCAAGGAAATAAATATAGGAACCTAACTCACCATCACACTGTTGCAGCGTGCAACCCAATCCAGATAACATAACCGTGGAGGCGTGCCACCCGATCCAAATATCATGCCCGTGGAGGCGTGCCACCCGATCCGAATAACATAACCGTGGTGGCGTGCCACCCGACCCAAATAACATAATCGTGGCGGCATGCCACCCGATCGAAATAACATAAAATTCATGTAAGGAAACATACATGGAGCTGAAGTGCTCACTATTACAAATTTCTGAATATCGATCATAAGCACGCTAAGTGTATAATACCATCCTGGGGAGACTGATAAAGCCATATGCTTACAAAACTCGAGCACCACTGAGGTGTGACATATACATATAATCTAGATCTCAAGAGCCATCCTGCTCACATAACATCATCACTACGCGGGACCTCAACACATAAGAAATTATCAAGCCGTTTCACAACTCACACGACACAATCATAATAACACATGAATTTGACGAAGACCGAACAATCACCTGATATCCCAACACCCCTCCTTGAGGAGCGTTATACTGAAATGAACATGCCTGGCTCATACGAAGCCCATAGTCATATTTAAATCCACCCACAAACACCGAGTCTACCTTGCTCGCATCAAACTAAGCTAATAGCTTTTCCTGGGTCCACATTAACCCACTTTCTCTCATAATACGTGAGAACAACCATCATAGCCGGGACAAACACCCCACAATCCACCACTGGACATACTACGTTGTAAGACAAATCAAGAACCCATAACCAGGGTACAAAGCCTCCTCAACCGAATATCATTCTCAGGTGACATTGAAGATAACACCAGCTTACTCTGAACTTTACAATCACTTTTTCTTTCTCTTTCGAGCTCATGACATCCCTATTAACACCGAACCACAATCTGGATTCTTACTCCCAGTACATACTGCTTACCGCACCTGACATGCCAATATGAGGTAGCGCGAGAATTTCCATCATAACTTCTGAACCACCAATAGGGTGAACACTTCATCATATAGAAACCTTTTACCTAACTCAATTCAAGAGTACCATCTCAATACATGAGTGAATTCCCACAATCACCCAACATGCAAATCCTTAAATAGTAGTCTATACCACTATAACCCTTTCGGGATCCGCCTATACCTAACAGGCCATAACACTCAAATGCTCCCACGTTGAATCCATTACGACGGCCGACAAGCCCCGTACACACCGGCACAAACCACATGCATAACTTAATCACATCGAAGGAACTGATCACTGCCACAAACGTGCCATTTCAACCATGGCTAATCAATCTATCTTCTTTTAACCATATTCAATTGCTTCAAGAATACTAGCAACTCCTTTCAACTCATAGCAAACTCAACCCTCACTCATCCCGAGTGACCTTGATTCACGAGACCATGCTGCCTAAATTCCGCAACTCTGTCTCATACCCTCCTGATAATCTTTCTACAATCCGGAATTTATTTCTCTCACTCCTCCAATACTATCCTGCATGCTGAATCATATCATAGAACATTCCAACCATCCTTTTTATTCTCAGAAATTACTCTGCAAAAGCTCGATTCTCGATCATACTGCTGCCTGAAACCCTTAAACGCCGCATTCTTGACTTTAGAACTCACTAGGACCGCTATTGAGAGTCACCCACTCTGACTGGCCCCGAATGCAATAAACTCCAAGGATCTTCTAGCACATGAACACCCCCTTCAAGGAACCAAGCGATCGAGTCACTATCCTTACAACTTGCCCATGCCTTATACATAAATTCTGAATCTTCCAAAGCCTAACCCTGGCCCGACAGGGCAAACTTTTGCACACATTCATCAAATCCCACACACAATCACCATCTTACCCATGTCCCTTAGCTGAAACAACTTGCCAACACGCCGACAATCCGCAACCGTATGCGAAGAAAACCGTACAACACAACTGCAGATGGTGGGACTCCCCCACTTAGCCCGACACTACTCCTTGCACCACTTTAGACCCTGCTGAGATCCTTTCTCCTTTGATAACACGATCTTGCTCAACCAATCCGTCCAAATTCTTCCAAATTCTCTTGCTAGCACTCCCTAAATGCTCAAATTCTCTAGCATCATTCACACATTCCTCCCCTACCGAATAGCCATTAGAACCCCTCACTGAGACCTGCCAACCATGCTACCGCTACCCTATTCACGGGAGATGACCCACCTGTGGAAATCACCCGCGGACACCCTCCAACGACACTGAAATGCACGATCTCTACGACTTCAATACCCCATCCTACGCCCCACTTCATTTACCAACTTTACTAGTCCGTCCGCTCCTCATGGACATCCATTAAATACGCGACTGCTCGACTTCCGCTTCTTACACCTGGCCTCCTAGAATTGAATCCACCCCCTAGCCTTAATTCAGGATCATTCTCTGCCAACCGCATTCTTCAATAATTCTTCCCAATACTCTGACCCCACGCAACCGAAGAAACCATAGCACCAACAAACGTAACACATTCCATTCGATCAATGACGACGACTTCACGTCACAAGTGCATACCCCACCTCACTTGAAGACACCAAGTCTTACTACTTAATCAACCCCAACCAGACCTTTCATAATCCAAATGCATCTCCTCTGCCGGAACTAAAATACCGAAATCTCGAAATCACACTCTGAGAAGACCTCCCTTCAAACCATTCATCACCCCCAACATACGGGCAAACATTCTATCTTTATATCGACATCGCGCGATAACCAATCGCAAGCGTCATCACTACCTGAGCATAGCCTTAATGCTCCCAGAAAACTCTGAAACAACATATTATTCTCTTGCAGGGCCATAACAACAACCCCAAGCAAATATACATGGAAACATCTCGAATTACATCCGTAGCACCATTTCAATTCCTCAAATTCCTGATTCATAGCAAGCGCTTCGCGATGCGTAAGATTGAGTAGGAATAAACTTAGGCATAAGCCTTAAGGGAATCGAATCGCACGATGAGGAATCAAGAAGGGAATTACTCCTAACAGCCCTGTAGCCTCTCGAAGATAAGTACAGACGTCTCTGTACCGATCCGCAAGACTCTACTAGACTTGCTCATGACTCGTGAGACCTATAGTAACCTAGCGCTCTAATACCATGTTGTCACGACCCAAAATCCATACGGTCGTGATGGCGCCGGACATCATTGTCAGGCAAGCCAATCATTAATTAATTGGTATAATTTTCCTGTATTAACATTTATGAAGAAGCATTTCCTTTCACTTTATTACATATTAACCAAGTAAAATCTTGTTAATTTGAAAACAATAGTTTGAACACTACACTTTAGCATATATACCACAACATACCCCAGAACCTGGTGTCACAAGTACATGAGCAATTTCTAAGAATTTATACTATCATTACAAAGCCTGTCCGAAATACAAATTGGACAAGGAAATTTAAAATGAAAAATAAATACAGTACGAGGGAGACTCTATGAGCTGCGGATAACCTCCGGATGATGCAGCTCGCCTAAGTCTCCGAATCCTCCACATTTTCTATGAAAGTACCTGTGCAATAAAATGCACAGCAAGTGCAACATGAGTACAAAAACAACGTGTACTCAGTAAGTCGCCCGCCTAACCTCAGAGAGGTAGTGACGAGAGGCCAAATTAGACACTTACTAAAGGTCAATTTAGAATATTTAAGTATGACACTAAGCATTATTATCATAGGCAATTTATTAAAATCAGGAATAAATATTTTCAACTCCGTTCACGTTTAACACTTTATATCTTCGTCATATTAATAACAATTAATCAACATGGGTGATTTAATCAAATAAGAATAAATCGACGAGAAGGAACAACTTCTTCTCAAAAATCTTTTTAATAACTTTAAATCTTTGTCATTTCTATTGACAACTAAAAATCCAAGGCCAGTAATCAGGCAAAAATCATAGCAACTACGCAGTAAATATCATGCGCAAGCAATGCTGAGGGCCGAGGGCCGACGGCCTGAACCAACATAAACGTAAAATGTGCACTGCCAAGGGTCGAACCGCCCGAACCATAGATGCATCTATTTTCCCCGCTCGCGAATCAATCATACGACACAGTTATACATAAAATACTAAGGGTAGCCTGCACGCGAATCATACCTGCGACTCAGGTGATCATATGAATATACACAAATACAGGGTCCTCATGCTCGAGAATCATACATGCGACTCAGGCACCCGAAGTTACACATGTCCACACAATAAGTCCCCATTTATCAAGAAAGCCATTTTCTAAGGAAAGTGGTAAAATTCTTTTTAAAGGGACATGAAATATAGCTCTTAAATCTTTGTTTTGAAACTCGTTTGCCAAGTTTAATGATATTTTCGTAATACAACCCTATCAGGTACACAATTATCCACAGAGGAATCAACTCTCTTTTTAGATGATTAAAATAATAAACTCTAGTCTTCTTTAGATATTCAATTACGATTTTGATTATATTAGCAGTTTAATATTACAGATAGGAGTACAGGTACAATATATAAGTCCTAGACTACCCGGACATGGCATAATAGTAGCTACGCACGGACTCCCGTCACCTCGTGCGTACGTAGCCCTCGAAGACAATATCATGTACTTAATTAATTCACCTAGGGGGACAATTTTCCCTCACAAAGTTAGAAGGAGACTTACCTCGCCTGAGATTCCATAACCGGCCTCCAAGCCCTTCCGATGAATCCAAACGGACGCACAACGCCCCAAAACTAACCAAACAACGACAACCCAATGAAAATATATTCTAATATTTGCAACCATTCCAAATTATATAACTTCCCGACACCTCTTAGTGAAGTGACCAAAATGCCCTCGGGCCCACGTGCCCAGAATCCGAAATTTCTTGAAGATATGTTCTACCCATAGCCTTACTAACTCAAATATACAATTTACTCAAATATTCATGCTCAATTCGTGGCTAGAAATCCAAATTTCCATTTCCTAGGTTTCTTCAATATTTACAAAATTCCTACCAATTTCCATGTCTTCTATGCATGTAATCTTGTATTTAATTCAAAAACGTGAAGAAATTACTTACCTTGCGATCCTTGATGAAATCCTCTCCTTGAAGCTCCTCAAAATCGCCCATGGCATATGAAAATAGATGGAGAAATGACCAAATTCTCGCTTAAAAACAATCTGCCCAGGCCCATTTTCCGCACCCACGGTCCTCTTGTCACACCTGCGCTTCCGCGGTGCGCCCAAATTTCCCGCACCTGCGGCCTCTTTGGCTCCAGCTCAAATATCGCACTTGCGGTGCCCTTAGCCGCTCCTGCGTCTCCGCACCTGCAACAAAACCCTCCCAGGTGCGGATCACACCAGATGACAGCAATTCCAGTCTTCTTCAAACTCTCAACTTGACCCGTTAACAACCCGAAATCCACCCGAGGCCCCCGGGACCCCGTCCAATTATACCAACCTGTTCCAAAACATAATGCGGACTTTATCGATGCCTCAAATCACATCAAACAACATTGAAACCACAAATCGCACTCAAATCCCAACTTTATGAACTTAGAATTTTCCAACTTCTACATCCGATGCCGAAACCTATCAAATCACGCTCGATTGACCCTAATTTTTGCGCACAAGTCATATTCAACATTACAGAACTTCTCGAACTTTCAGAATCGCATTCTGACCTTGATATCAAAACTTCCACTCTCGGTCGGATTTCTCAAAAACCTTCAAATTTCTATCTTTAGCCAAATGACTTCAAAATGACCTACGGACATCCAAATTCACTTCCGATCGCGCTCCCAACTCAAGAATCACCATATAAAGCTATTCCCAGACTTGGAATCCCAAACAGACATCTACAACACTGAAATGCACTTCAAGCCCAAATCTATGAAATTCTTCTAAAATGCTAACTTCCATAATATATGTTGAAACTCTCCTGGGTTATCCAAAACCCGATCCTGACACCCAAGCTCGAAATCATCATACGAACCTGCAGGAACCTTCAAATCCTGACTCGAAGGTCGTTTACACAAAATTCCAATCTTAGTTGATTCTTCCCGACCGGTTGTTTTGAGCTCCACCTCTGAGCGCTATCACGGCCAGTTTAGCTGGTAGATGTTGATGATTTTTCCCACAGTGGTCGAGATGATATGGTGGGATGCCCTCAGAGGCTTGATGATGTTATGTACGCATTGTCACGAACCCAAATCTAAACTGGCCGTGATAGCGCCTAGACTAGCCAATTATCTAAGAATAACATAAAGGATTTCCATTTAATAAAATTTTTTATGATATATCATAATAATTTCCACTTTTTAAACATTTTTAAACAGACTAAGTGTAACGACCCGACCAGTCGTTTTGAGATATAGCACGTCGTCCACCGGTTTTAAAGTCGTGAGCAGCTCCATTTCAGGTAGTATGACTTGTAGGTGTGGTCGGAATTGAATTTCGGAAAGTTTAGAGTTGATTGGGAAAGAAAATTCCCATTTCAGAAGCCTTAAGTTGGAGAAAATCACTAAGGTTGGAATTTTGGGTAAACGACCTCCGAATCAAGAATTGAAGGTTTTAGCATGTTCGTATGATGATTTCGGACTTGGGCGTATGTCCGGATCGGGTTTTTGATAACTCGGGAGCGTTTCGATGCATATTGTGGAAGTCAGCATTTTTGAAAAAATTTCCTAAGTTTGGCTTGAAGCGCATTTTAGTGATGTTGATGTCCATTTGGGATTCCGAGTCCGGGAATAGCTTCGTATGGTGATTCTGGAGTTGGGAGCGCGATCGGAAGTGAATTCGGATGTCCGGAGGTCATTTGGCTAAAGATAGAAATTTGAAGGGTTTTGAAGAATCCGACTGGAAGTGAAAATTTTGATATTAGGGTTGGAATGCGATTCCAGAAGTTGGAGCAGGTCCGCAATGTCGAATATGGCTTGTGTGAAAAATTTGAGGTCAATCGGACGTGATTTGATAGGTTTCGGCATCAGATGTAGAAGTTGGCCATTCCTAAGTTCATAAAGTTGGGATTTGAGTGCGATTCGTGGTTTTGATGTGATTTGAGGCCTCGAGCAAGTCCGCATTATGTTTTGGAAATGGTTGGTATAATTGGACGGGGTCCCGAGGGCCTCGGGTGGATTCCGGGTGGTTAACAGACCAATATTTGAAGTTGAAGAAAGCTGAAGGTTGCTATCATCTGGTATGACCGCACCTGCGAGGCTTTGGCCGCAGGTGCGGAGCTGCAGGTGCGGCTAAGGGTGCCGCAGGTGTGAAATTGGGCTGGAGCCATGGAGGCTGCAGGTGCAGGAGATTTGGGCGCACTTGCGGAAGCGCAGGTGCGACAAAGGGACCGCAGGTGCGGAAATAGGCCTGGGCAAATTGTTTTTAAGCGGGAATTTGGACATTTCTCCATCTATTTTCATATGCTATGGGCGATTTGGATGATCTTCAAGGAGAGGATTTCTTGAAGGATCGCAAGGTAAGTAATTTCTTCACGTTTTTGAATTAAATACAAGATTATTACATAGATTTGGTATGGGAAATTGAGGAAAATTTGGGAATGTTGAAGGAAACCTAGAAATTTGGTAAATTGGAATTTAGCCACGAATTGAGCATGAATATTTGGGTAAATTGTATAATTGAACTAGTAAAGCTATGGGTAGAATGTATCTTCGAGAAATTTCGAATTCCGGGCACGTGGGCCCGAGGGCATTTTTGTCATTTCACTGAGCGGAGTCGGGGCATTTTATAATTTGGAATTGTCGCAAATATTAGAGTATATTTTCATTGGTTTGTCGTTATTTGATAGTTTCGTAGCATTGTGCGACGTATGGAATCATCAGAATGGCGCCGGTTATGGAATTTCGGAGCGAGGTAAGTCTCCTTTCTAACTTTGTGAGGGGGAATTGTTCCCCTAGGTGAACTAATTAAGTATGGGTTACTATCTGCTAGGGCTACGTACGCACGAGGTGACGGGAGTCCGTGCGTAGCTACTATTATGCCATGTCCACGTAGCCTAGGACCCACTAGCATGCCTTACCTGTTGTACTTGTGATCTTGTCTGTAGTATTAGACTGCTAATATAATCGAAAATGGTAATTGAATGACTAAGGAAGATTAGAGTTTATTTTCTAAATCATCTAAAAAGAGAATTGATTTCCTTCGCGGGCAATTGTATTTCCGGATAAGGTTGTATTATTAAACATTATAAAAACTTNGTTTTCCCAACGTATTCGGGGTGGACTGTTGATTGTGCTTGACTGCATGTGACCGCTTCGCATTTTACATTCCGCGAGCGGAGTGTTATTTCCCCTACTCTCATGGGAGCGGGCCGTACGCCATGGCGGATTTAAAATGCACTTTTGGTGCGGTCCGTTCGATCCTCGTCAATGCATAGACATGATTATTATATTGAGAGGAGCACTTATGGGATGGGCCATTCGATCCTCGGCAGTGCACATAGATGATTATTATATTGAGAGATGCACTTTTGGTACGGGCCGTTCGATCCTCTGCAGTGCACAGAGTTGATTATTATGACGGCTCAGGCGGGTTGTCCTTATCCCGTATGCGCATGCTAAATTGTTAAATATTTTTCATGGATTTTAAAGTGGCACGATATTTGGGGGAAAACAAAGAGGAAATTGTTTATTTAAAATATTTGGGGGAAAATGAGGAAGTGGTAACTGCTTGTTTATTCCCGATTTTGCTTGGATTTCAGTGCGTTATATATATTGCTGCTTTACTACCTTTACCTGCCTACCGTGTTCATCTTATGCTGTTAATTAATTTGTTGGCCCTTAGTGAGTGTCTTATTCAACCTCTCGTCACTACCTCTATGAATTTAGGCGGGCGACTTACTAAGTACACGTTATTTTTGTACTCATGCTACACTTGATGTGCATTGTATTGCACAGGTACTTTCATAGCAATGTGGAGGATTCGGAGACTTAGGCGAGCGGCATCATCCAGGCGATCCGCAGCTGACAGAGTCTCCCTCATACTGTATTTATTTTTATTTTAGATTTCCTTGTCCAATTTGTATTTCGGACAGGCTTTGTGATAATTGTATAAATTTTTAGAAATTGCTCATGTACTTGTGACACCGGGTTCTGGGATGTGTTGGGATATATTTGTTAAAGTGTAATATTCAAACTAGTGTTTTACTTGACATATTTTATTTAGCTAACATGTAATAAAGTGAAAGGAAATGATTTTTCATAAATGTTAGACAAGAATTTATTTCGACTAATTAATGATTGGTTTGCCTGACAATGGTGTCCGTCGCCATCACGAACTTAGGTATTTTGGGTCGTCACACTAAGATATGTCGAATAATAGATAACACCCAAGATCCCAGAGTCACTGGTCATGAGCATTTAAAGATAATACAAGTCTAGAAAATAAGCACTATAACAGTAAGAAGGAGAAGGGCAAGGCTGCGGACGCATGCAGCTACCTCACAAATCTCCGTGAATCTCTGGTACAGTAAATCAACTCTCAGTCAGCCCTAACACCTGAAACTACACACAAGGTGCAGGCAGTAATGTGAGTACGCCAACTCAGTAAGTAATAAACAAGGTCTGAGAAATACGAAACACATAACAATAAATCATAAATCCACAGCAAGTACAGTCCTTCTTTAAAAAATCGTAGATATGTCAAATCATGACGCTTAAAGCCGATTTCAATGAAAAATCATTTGAAAATGAAATTTCCAACAGTTTCAATAAAAATGTCCTAGAGGTTTAGTGTAAAAATGATATAATTCATAAGTAGCCTCTCAGGAAAAAACATGAATAATAAACCGCCCCTCGGGCATAACATCACTCAGAATCAATCCCTCAGCATGCCTCACAATCATTCGTAATCAGCCCCTCGGGGAACCTCACAGCCAATCATGCCTCCCAATCACTCGTCACTCGGCACTCACACTCAGTAGGTACTTGCGCTCACTGGGTGTGTACAGACTCCGGAGGGGCTCCTACAGCCCAGGCGCTATAACAGGCCAAATCATGGCATCAATCACTTTGGGACTCGGCGTATCAATAACATGCTGCGACGTGCAGCCCGATCCCATATCATATCCTCACAAATCAGGCCCTCGGCCTCACTAAGTCATCATGAACAGTATAACATTTTGCGGTGCGCAACCCGATCCCATAATATCCTCACAACATAGGCCCTCGACCTCACTCAGTTGAAAACCTCTCAAAAAGCCACTCGGGCTATCAGTAAAATGGGGTACTCGACCCAAAATATCATTTTATATCTCAAATAGCATAATAAGACTGAGTTTCGAAATCAGTTATACATAATATGACTGAGTGTAAATCATAAGTCAACATAGTGAAGAATAACAGTAAAAGCCCCCAAGGGGTCCAAATGCATGGCACGAGGCCCAAATACAACATTCCGCCCAAAACATAATAATAATCTTTAAAACATGAAATATCATATGATTTGGAATCAAATACGCAACTTAATAGTTGTTACGGGACGGACCAAAGCCCACTCAAAAATTATCAAATTTAACCAAAATTTCTGAAATTGGCCAAACCCGACCCCCGGGCCCACATCTCGAATTTCGACAAAAATCAAGAAACTAGCATCCTTACACTCTCACGAGTCCATACATACCAAATACATTAGAATCGGGCCCCAAATGGCCCCTCAAATCCCCAATTTATACTCTCAAATTTCAAGCCCTAAACCCCCAATTTTAACCACTAATTTCAATAAATTCCATGTCTAATCAGTCAAATAACACCATAGAAATGAGCTTTAGGCCCATAAATGTTACCTCCACGAAGTTCCCTTGATTTCCCTATTCAAATTGCTCCCTCAAGCTCCAACCCGTATGAAAACTTTGATGAAATAAACCAAAATTCGCGAAGGTTGCTATTTATATGATCTTCCCAGTGAAACCGCACCTACGGTCTTTCAACCGCACCCGCGGATCCGCACCTGTCGTCCCAGGTGCGCTTCTGTGGAATTTCACTTAAAGTCCACTCTTGCATCTGCGCTTGATACAACCGCACCTGCGACCAGAAGTTCCGTATCTGCGGAAAAGCCTAGCTCCTCAGAATCCGCATCTGAGACTTCTAAACCACAAGCGACCTCTCACATGCGGCTCCCCCTTCCACAGGTGCGGAAAACCAGCAGATTTCACACCAGCAGCTCTAAATTGCCAAAAACCATGCCGTCAACCATCCGAACTCATCTCGAGGCCCTCGGGACCTAAACCAAAAGTATCAACAAGTCATAAATGATCACCTGAACCTAGTCGAACCCTCGGAACACCCAAAATAACATCGGAACACCAAATCAACCCATGATTCAAGCCTAAAGATCTTCAAACTTACGAAATTCACCAACGATGCCGAAACTAACAAAACCTCGTGCGAATAACCTCAAAATTTGTGCACACATCCAAAATGACAATACGAACCTGCTCAAGCTTCTGGAATTCTATTCCGACCCCGATAGCTGATTTTCCACTATCGATCGGAAATTTCCAAAAACTTAATTTCGCCAATGCAAGCCTAATTCTATTCCGGACCTTAAAATAACATTCCGAACACACTCCTAAGTCCCAAATCACCCAACGAAGCTATCCGAGCCATAAGATTCACATTCCGAGGTCATTTACCTATAAGTCAACTCCCGGTTGACTTTTCCAACTTTTAGGCCAACTCAAGAGACTAGGTGTCTACTTTCTCTCCACAATCACTCCGAACACGAGCCAACCGACCGAACACAACATAATAGAGCTGAACCACATATAATGAAGCCGAAATAGGGGATACGGGGCTAAAACTCTCAGAATGACCGACCGGGTCGTTACATTCTCCCCCACTTAAACATACGTTCGTCCTCGAACGTGCCCAGAGTCGTTCCAAAAACCATCAAAACTGCCGTGTAACCTACCATGCACATACCCGGGGTGATCCCACATCACCCTATCCCATATAGGTCCAATAGCACAACATAGCTAAAATTTTTCAATCAAACCTAATCGAAAAACCTTAGAACCAAATTTCCATTTTCAAAATAATGTATAAGGTCAAAATCCCACATCTATAAACTAAATAAGTCTAAACACGCTGTATCAAGCCATATCCGAACCCAATATGTAATCACATGATATACCACATGACTCAAACACTCATCGCGATAACTCCGGATCACAATAACCGCTCAAAACAACCCAATACCATTAAATAACCTCTTATCAAGAAAAGCCTCGTTCTAATACTTTTATATACTGCCGATGAAAAAAGAAATACGCAGAAACTAGTAACCATTCGTCCGATCAGTCAGTCATGGAACTCCCCCTTCTCCGACAGGAAATACTGCAAAGTTTCTAAGACGATCATCATCAATATCCTCCCAAATATACCGCAACCAGATCCGGAAGTACCCATTCTAGGTCCGACGACCTCATCTCATCTACCACAATCACTCTAGAGACATGACACATCAATACCATCAAGATCCATAACCTGTGCAACTCGTGCACCCCACAACAACATCCCAACGTACTCAAATCATAGAAAAGATTCACACGAGAGGACTATCAAGCCAGCTCAAGTACCATCACAACACCATGTTACGAGCCTGGCACACATCGTAAAACTAAAACACACGAATCTGACAAAGAGGATCATACCTCTACATAACTCCTCTACAATGCGTGATACCATCCACACGCTGGATCACATGAAATACCTCCATCCACCATGCTCAAAATCAATAACCATGCACAATTCGTCATCAAGTACCTAAAGTGCGTTGCTATAACCACGGGGAATCAGACGATACCATGCCACACGAACCCAAAAAAACATAACCAATATGTCTTAATCTGCAATACTCATATAGATCCGCACCATAGGTGCATATAATCAACAATCACAACTTCTCGTAACACTGAAGGGTAACTCATACATCACTCCAGAACACGAATAAACTCAATGACAATCGAATGGTACATCCCCTAACAATAGAAATTCGGAGTCAACAATTTCGACCCGGTGCAGAACACACACCTATACTGGGCCTACCAATGAACCCTAAATTAACTTTGGTCACCCGTAACGGATAGATAACTCTCTGAAAGTTCACAATGACTGAATCATGGCACATACGAACATTTGACTAGCTTTGCTCGCATCTTCACAGTCCAGAACCACAAAATAACCTGTTTATGAGAAATCTCAATCTCGAAGTCCATGAAGCGCACGAATCAACATATCTGATCCCATCTCCACAGCTCAAATATATAACACCTCTAATACTCAATCATTCCACTAGGGATACCCCTATAATTCTTCTTTGCCACCAAGCAACCTTGAATATCAGCAGTCGATCCAAAAAGAGAGCGTCGCAATACCAATGAAACACCCTTAAATCCACACTTTAACCTTTCTGAAATGTATACCCTCATCAAGCCACCTAATAGTGATATCATCTACCTAGTCATCTAAAACTGCCAATGCTACCTCAGAATTTTTGACCTTTCTTCCAGAACCGAACCGTGACCTCACATATGCAAATCTCAACTCTACACAACATATTGCATACGCCATGCCATCATATGATAAATATGAGAACTTCATGATCCCCTTCGAGCCACAAGCAACTACTTACCCAACTAGCCAAGAACTTTCCATTTGATCCCATTTAGAAGCAAAATCACTATACATCACTTGCACCTCATGCTAGTAGAAAATATACATCTCTAACCATGGTAGAAACCATCAGGAACTATCCGAATCCCATTTGTACAACACCAAACCGTCAGGACTGAATCCTTCTAACTCAACCAAGATATGCAGGCCACCAAAAGCCAAGAGCATTACTAAGAAACACATGTAAAAACTCATTACCTCATGAACATCCAAAGAACTAATCATATCCCTTACCATGCCGATCCGACCTACTACTAAGCTATCCTATTTATCCAAGTTCCTTCTGACTTACCTTTGAATTGGTACTTCTCTTTGCCATAATACTGCAATTCTCAACCCAAACTCACCACACGAGACCCAATCATAAAACCATACCCCCTTAGGCTCATAAGCCGCTAAATACTCTCTCAAATATCCCCAAAAGTACCATATTCAAAATACTTGCCCTGAATAGACTTCCTGTGAATCTAAAGCCATTACCTTCACCTTCATGATACTGATATGTAGAATCCATAATGATATAGGAATGCCACAAGTCCTAACACCCTCTAATGTAGACCTCAGCTCCTTTCCAAATACATATCTTGAAGGTCCCCCAATTGTTACATATACATCTTGAATCCATTAGAACCATTCTTGGGAGTCATCCACTCTACTCAAACCTCAATTAGACTGATCAAACGAACCGAACGACCTGTGCTCCATTAGCACTCCAACACCCCAGGAAGTAACCCCACCTTAATGAAACCAAATAAATTCCTGCCCCATGCACATTACATCATTACCAATAACCACTCAAGGCATTCCATGATTCTTATACACCCATAAAGCATAACCCAACCCCTATCCAAAATTTCCCTTACTCAAGTCATCCTCGATCTCTACCCCTGTAGGTCATAACTGATTGACCAGTATACCTCGAACCGAACTCAACACATCACATAATTGTGCAACCAACTTATCATTAGCAGACTTCCCCGCTTGTCTCAAAGCCATAGATCAAAACAAACAGTAACTCATAATGACCATACGCTAACATCGACGCCATACCACAGTGAGATTCAACTAAATCCTTCATAAGCTCATATATAACTCAAACCATTTAACATCCCAAATCATCTACAACATCGCATTCACCATTGCAATAGCCATGCCAACTTCCATAAGAGATCTAAACTCAACTTACAACATATAACATTTACTGGTAAATGAGTATTTGCACCCCGCGGGAGATAAGCCTGCCTGCTTAGCCTCAAACTGATATCATCTCTATACCCTTCTAAAAATCATAGCTATCACACAGTCACTATACACTCCTACATTAAAACACAACCAATGCCTATCCCCGAGGCATCAATATACATGGTATAAGAACCTAAAGCTGATGGCAGAACTAACACTGGAGATGTGGTCAAAGCAATCTTGAGATTCTGGAGCTCTCTCCACACTCGTCTGACCACCTGAATACCCTCACTGGACTCCACGTGCCCCAAGAATGCTACTGAACTAAGCCAAGAATTCACATTTGGAGAACTTTACATAAAGCTTCTCCTCCATCAATCTCTATAATACCATCCTCAAATGTTGAGTATGCTCATCCTGGCTACGTGGGTATGCCAGGATGCCATCAATGAATACAATAACGAAGGGGTACAATTACTGCTGGAATACACCGTTAATCAAATACATGAACGCTACTGGGGCATTGGTCATCCCAAAAGACATCACTAAACACTTATAACACAACAGGGAGATCCACTTCCCTCCAAAAATAAAACACATGAGAGGTCCTCCAATATACTCGCAACTCGAGGCCATATGCCGTCTCAAGAAAGAAGTCAAACACCCACTAGTTCTTGCTACATACCCAGCCAATCCTTTTTGATGTTTTATGCGTCAATACCACACAAGAAGGGGGGGTGATTTGTATGGTGTCCAATTTTCAAGTGCTGTCGTTATAGAAGAACCCGGTTCTTCTTGGTGTTCCAACATGTACAGTTTGCGGAAAGGTAATTTTAAAATCTAAAGAACACAACAATTTTTACGTGGAAAAACACCTGGCTCAATGTGAAACAACCATGGCCTTCTTCCCAGTAGGATTTTCCCAAACTCTTCACTATGTCAAAGAGCCAAACAACATTTACAAAATAAACTCTTTTGTAAACCTAAGGACTAATTCTAATCCCTTTGTGGCAAACTAGCCTCTAGCTATTTGCGACAAACTTCAAGTTACCTCTAACTTGAACAGTGTGTACCTATTATAATTGCTTCTTGATAAAACTGAAAGATACAATATGTAATCACCTACTACAAACAACTAGACTCAAAAGACAACAGATGGAACTGGTTCTTCTAGCTAGTTCAAGTAGCTTTTGTGTCGCACAAGGATTCTGCTTGCCAAATTGCTTTGGTAATTTTGCTTTCAGCTCTTGTTTCACTTCTGTGTTTGTGCTTTGTTTTTTCAGCAGGAATGCTTCAACATCTTATAGAATCAGTAGTTGAGACATTGTCGTTTAGTTCTAATACAGCTCTTTCTTGGTGGAAGAGTTTTAGTTTATCTCAACTTCCTTAATCTCGATTTTGTCCTACCTGAAATCAAACTCCATCTTCTTACCAATTTGCAACCTTTTCGCTTAGGAGATAACCTCTAAGTTCACATATATTGTTTATCTCCTGTGCATGGACGATTCTCATGTCAATGGGTCTGTTTGACTATGTTCGCCCTGATGGACCCGGTTGAACTGAGTTGGCATTTGTCAATCTTCAAAACCATATAGTGCCTCGCTTCAACAAGTTCCCCATTTTTGATGATGACAAACTCTATGCTTAACCCTGTACATATTTCAATCCAACATAGACACTTTTTATAGATTTAAGCATTCATCATAGAGAGACAAGGTTCATTAGGTTATAAATATCACTAAAACTATTTGAAATTTTGAAAGCACATATCTTCCCCCTTTTGGCATCATTGAAAAGTTGGAAAATGATAAACTTACTAGAAGTATTAACAATTACTCATGGCCATTTAGGCAACTGCAAATACAAATCATTAATTAATCATTAAAGGAAACCAATCAAATGTAAGCTATTTAAGAAACTGAGACAAAGTCAATAACTAAACATCAAAATTCATTGATTAGACAGTAGATTAGGCATCATACACAAAAATAATTAAGATCAGTCTCAATTATTGACACTGGACTCCTAAGGCTTGGAAGGGGCAGAGGAAGTTGTGGTCTTGGATTGAAGAAGAGAGAACATTTGATGAAGAACACCCTCATTCTTATCCTTTTCTTTGGCTAATTCAGCTTTGAAAGCATCCCGCTCAACTTCAACCTCAATAAGGCAAGATTTCAAACGAAGGATCTCTGCATCCTTGAACTTACCATTCTGCAAAAGGGTCCTGACCTTGCTATTTACAGGCAGTTTCCTAGATGAACCAGGTTCATCCTCAGGAATATTAACAGTGTAGTCACAGGTCAGCAGCGTATTCTTCCCAAAGTAGTCCTTAGCAGTAGCCATTTCAGCATTCTTCGTTGGAACCTTGAAGTGAGCAAGAACAACAATAGGTATAGCATGTGCCTTGGTTCCATTCACAACCCTGTCCAAGAGCTGGATGATAAAGGTAGGCCAATTAATCTGCTTACCCCTGTACAAACACTCAATGAGCGTGAGATCCATTTAGCTGGCAATGTGCCTTCGCTCTTGCCTAGGCAGCAAAATTTTTATCACAAACTCGAAGAACAGTTTGTGCTGAGGCCTCATCTCACTCTTAAACACTGCTCTGGGCTCCAATTCTTGCTCATTCTCACAGAAGGACCTTTTGATTTGAAGAGCTGAGGGAAAATCATCCAGATTAGGGCATCTTTGTCTTGTGTAATCATCATAACCCTCAGAAGGGATATGCAGTATCTTCCCCAACTTCTTTGCATCAAACGAAGTCTCAACCCCTTGAACCTTGGAAGATACTCTGCCATCTTTGACAAATGCGTTGGCCATAAATTCAACCAACTCATTCCTAGCCATTCTTCCCTCAAGGTGAAGAAACATGTCCTTCCACCCTTGCACATCCAAGGTATCCAACAGAAAAATCATCCCTGACTCCTCAAGGTCGCTAAACAACTTCCCTTTCATGATAGTATGCTTACCAAACATTGTGAGTTTGTCAGTCTCCTCACCAGACACTTCCTCTTCTTCTCCACTCCGTTTCTCATCATCAACAATCTTTACTTTCTTTCATGCAGACCTAGTCCTCTTTGCAACTGTTGAGGGTGTGGCAGACATAGATGCTGACTCCTTGGGAGAAGCCTTAGCTTTCTTGGGTTTTGGTTTCTCAACCTCAACTGGTGCTGGTTGCTCCTTCTGATGGTCCAGGTCTATCTCATCGTCATCAACATGAATTGCCTCAACAGGCTCTCCAACTTTTGCCTTTCCCCTGGAATACTTCTTGCTCTTTCTCATAGCTTTTTCCAATTCTTCTTCTCCTTGCCTGACTGTGCTTCTAGTAACACGATTCTTTGGGGCAGGAGCATTAGCAGATGATGAATCTTTCCTCTTCTTGCTTGATACTGGTGTATTAGCTTTCTTGGGTTTTGGAGTTCTCTTACTTTTTGGTTTGTAGGACTCACCTAACTTTTTTCATTAGCTCAGCCAACGTTTCCTCAATAGATGAACCAGGTTCATCTACTGCTTGTTGTAGACTTTCTAGACCTGCTACTACTTCCCCAGAATTGCTTGCCTATGAAACTTTGATTCCTTCCTCACCAATCACAGGAGCGGGGCCACCAATAGCCAGAGTAGCACTTTCCTTCCCAGATCCCCTTTCTGAACTGCCTTATCTCTCAATGTTTATGTTTTTCCCAATTTTTCTTCGCCTATCCGGTACCTCTACATCCACTATCGGCCCAATTAAGATAAACCTGCTTTCAGCCATTTCAGTTGCAGACCCAACTTCAAGATTTCCCTTGTCATTGTCAGATAAAACTGGTGCTTCATCCTCATTTGCAGATTTGAAAGACTTGCTTGAAGATTTAGAGTCTTGGACCTTGCTGGCTTGAAGTATCTCATTCAATTTTCTGGCATGAGAACCAGAGGCAACTATTTTCTTGGCCAACATCTTTACTCTATGTTTTCTGGGGGCTGGAGTGGGGCTACGTGTAGCGGCTGGGACTGATTTGGGTGAAAGAGTGGGTTCAGGGATAGATTCAGGAACTGGAGTATTTTGGGGGGTTGAAGACCTGGTTGGATAATGTGAGCTGTGTATCGATGGAGAATTTGAACCAGTATCGTCAAGACCGACCTCGTAATCAGGGGTAGTTGATGAAGATGAAGTAGGGTGTGGTGTATAAGTCATTGTTATGAAGATTTGGGGAGAGAAGAATGTTGATCGCTTTGGTATGAGAGGAATGATGAACTTGGTTCGCCGATTATTCTTTTGAAGAGGGGAGGTAATGATGGCCTTTTAAAGATGTGGTTATTAATTATGCAACGGGCATAATTCTTGGTCAAGTGGGAGTCTAATAGCTGCAGGATTGGCATTGATTAGACGGTTATAACTCCCTAAATCTAGGCTAGTTAAGGTTCGATGGGACTCTTTGAAACTGGTTCATTTTGGGATAAGTACTGAGAATTTGAACTGAACCAAATAGATAGAGTCCTGCTCATGTGTGACTATAACTATTTCAATAAGTTATGGTGATGAGCACGTACCTTGTCAGTCAGATGAACCAGCAACAATAACCAGGTTCATCGTGTTATAGTCTTTAATTTGCCTCAATTTACAAAGATAGAAAAACATCATTAGTAGCCAGGGGATCATATTGATACATGGAAAAAGAGTATGCCAGTAAAGTCATGATACTGAGCAATGATTAGTCTAGTTAGTTTCCTATTTTAGTGTTTCTAGCCAAAAAAAAAAACCATTTTGTTTTTCAATTAGGTGATCTTAATCATCCCTAATTCTATCTTGTTTCTATCAAAATGCTCCCTACTTAGTGCCTTAATGAAGATATCAGCAATTTGTTTGTCAGTAGCACATAATTCAATTGAGATCATTCCTTTTTCATAGTTATCTCTTATGATGAACCGGGTTCTTCGTCATGCTAATTGCACTAGTATTGTCATAGAAAATAGGAATGCATCCAACCTTTATACCAAAATCCATGAGTTGTTTCTTGATCCATAGCAACTGAGCACAACATGAGGCTGCAGCCACATATTCAGCCTCAGCAGTAGACAAGGCTACTGAGTTTTGTTTCTTGGTGGCCCAAGACACAAGGCAAGAGCCCNAGCAGTGAGATATAATAAATACCCAATCCTCCCTCTGTATAGCTTTTGATCAACAGATGAACCAGGTTCATCTACGTCTAATTTTGTAGCTGTGGCTATGGGGGTTTCAATTTCTTTTGAGTCTTCCATTTTAAATCTTTTGAGTAATTCTTTCACATATTTCTATTGATGGATCATTGTTCCATTTGAGTTTTGCTTTATTTGCAAGCCTAAAAAGAAGTTTAGCTCACCCATCATACTCATCTCAAACTCACTCCCCATAAGTTTAGCAAATTCCTTACTCAATTTGTCAGAGGTTGCCCCAAATATGATATCATCCACATATATTTGCACAGCCAGGAGATCCTTACCTTTTTCCTTTAAGAACAAGGTACTGTCAATTTTACCTCGTTTGGATCCATGTTCTAGCAGGAATTTCGATAGTCGCTCATACCATGCTCTTGGTGCTTGTTTGAGTCCATACAAAGCCTTGTCAAGTTTGTATACATGGTCAGGTGTCTCCTTGCTTTCAAAACTTGGAGGCTGTTTGACAAATACTTCTTCCTTTAGATAGACATTAAGGAAAGCACTCTTTACATCCATCTGATGGAGAGTGAATTCCATGTATGCAACAAATGCTATAAGAAGTCTGATTGCCTCCAGTTTTGCCACAGGTGCAAAGGTCTCATCATAGTCAATTCCCTCTTCTTGACTATATCCTTGGACAACCAGTTTGGCCTTGTTTCTTGTAACCGTTCCATCCTCATCGAGTTTGTTCTTGAAGACCCACTTTGTGCCAATCACTGATCTGTCTAGTGGTCTGGGTACTAAGTGCCATATTTGACTTCTTTCAAATTGATTCAGCTCTTCTTGCATGGCATTTTCCCAGTCAGCATCCTGTAAAGCTTCAGCAATGTTCTTTGGTTCGATTAAGGACAGAAAGGCATCAAACACACACAGATTTTTCAAGGATGATCTTGTTTTGATTCCAGATGCCAAATTTTTTATGATGTTCTCAAGAGGATGAGAGTTTTGATATCTGTGTGGTTTGAGCACTAATTGTTGTGGAGCACGATCAGGGCCAAGGTCTAGAGTGATTTGTTGTTGATTTCCCCTGTCATGTTGCTTGGGGTAGTTGGACCTGGTCCATCATCTTGTCCATCTTCCATGATTGCTTCATTTTGTTCACTGCTTCTGACCAGTCCAAGCTCCTCATCTTCTGGTTCCTGTCTCTAAGAAAGAGTGTTAATTTCATCAAAAACAACATGCACACTCTCCTCTACACACATATTTCTTTTGTTATATACTTTATAAGCTTTTCTATGTGATGAATATCCCAATAATACTCCCTCATCACTTCTGGGATCAAATTTACCAAGGGAATCCTTGCCATTGTGCACAAAGCACTTGCGTCCAAAAGCCCTAAGGTGGGATATGTTGGGCTTTCTCCCTTTAAGTAATTCATAAGGAGTTTTCTCTATCAGTGGTCTAGTCATGCATCTATTTATTATGTAGCATGCAGTGTTTATTGCTTCTGCCCATAAGCTATGGGGTATTTTGCTAGAAAGAAGCATGGTTCTAGCCATATCTTCAAGAGTTCTGTTCTTTCTTTCAAAAACCCCATTTTTCTATGGGGTTCTAGGGGAAGAAAAGTTGTGATTTATACCATGTTCATCACAGAATTCAGCAAACTTTGCATTCTCAAATTCAGTACCATGATTAGATCTTATTGATGCTGGTTGATTTCCTAACTATTTTTGAGTTTTTCTAACAAATGAAGTGAACATATCAA
>MDKI01236417.1:0-20894 GCA_005239505.1 Nicotiana paniculata
AGAAAAACCTAAATCGACCTCAGATTTACAAATCAATCACTGATTTAAGTGACTAAGTTCAACACGGGCTAATTCATTAACTCATGAAATCCTAAATCAATCAGTAATCAATAGCAAAATAGGAGACTAGGATTAAACGTGCAATTCAAGTGTTCAAATAATTACATTTAACAACAAGAAACAAATGAAGTAAACGTGCTATACTCAGAGTCAAGTAGGTTCAGGAAAAAGATTTCACAAAAAAGAAACAAACCTGAACTAACAATTTCAAATCAAAACAGCTAGGGCAGATTTAAACCTAGAAAATTGATTATTAAATAAATAAAGAGAGAAAGGGAGTACCTAGTTAGGTTAGCGAAGGTTTGGCCGGATTCCGGCGGCTCGAAAATGGGCCAAACCCACATGAATCAATAGATCTCACCAAGAGTTATTGACTCATGTAGGTTTGAGTCATTAGTCTTCTCTAATTCGGCCGGTAGAAGATTTTTAGGATTTGTGATTTTTAGATCTAAGATTGGGAAATTTTGGTGGGGTTTTTGGAGGAATTGATGTTAGGAAGGGATTGAGAATGAGGAGTAGAGTATCTGGTGTAATTTTGGGGTTGTTTGGTGGTGCTCCGACGTGGATTGTGGTGGTATACAACCGGGGGGAGTTAGGGCGGCTAAGGTTTGGGTCTGGGGAGAGAGACGAGAGTGAGGGGTGTAGGGGGAGAGTGAGTTTGAGAGGGTATGGGGGGTATTAGGACATATATATATTTATTAGGGGGTTAGTTCCCAGTCGTTAGATCTGGGGAGATCAATGGCTGGGATTAGTTGACTTAAAACGGGGTCGTTTGGTGAGGGACTGGGGCTGGCCGGGTTTAGCTCGTTTGGGTTGGTTTGAGTGTATAGAGAAGGGTTTGGGCCTGGGTAATTTTGGCCCAGGTCCGAATTAATTCCTTTCCTTAATTTAATTAACCAAGTAATTCAAATTAAATTGTAAAAATCATTAGTAACTAATTTTAACTTAGTTTTATCTAATTATAAATTAATTGATAAGTTAATTAAGAATAACACCATTTAATTTAATACCCCTAATCATTTAAAGAATAAATTCCGCAATTTAAAAAAATAATTAAATTAATCAAATAATCATTAGATCTACATTATGTCAAGTAATCAACATTTTGTCATTATTTATTTTAATCAATTATAATATATTAATTAGTTCTAATTCCAGTTTTTATCTAATTGAAAAGAAAAAATTAATTAATGAGTAAATTAAAAAAGGTGAAATAATCAATTAACACTTGTTTGAAGGATAAATTTTGTAATTTCCTAAAAATGATTAAGGTTATGCACCTAATTATGCAATTTTAAATCATTAAAGGACGAATTATGATTATGCAATGCAAAAATAATTCACAACTAACACTGAAATTCAACAAAACTTTATAAAACTAATTAATTTATTAAATTTTTGTAGGAGTATATAGTAGGTTAAAAATTACATGCTCATAGTTCCTCTTAATAGTCAATATTCTAATGTATAAAGGAATACTGCAAAACTCCTACTTTTCTTTATCCAAAAATTGAAGCATGAGAGAATTTGAGTTTTTTAGTACATTAAGGATTGATTATAGTACAATTCGCAAACATATGAAACTCTCTGTTAACAACATTGACACTGATTAGAATCAATAGTGTATTCATCTCAATAGAACACACTTTAAAGGCTCTTGATACCATTGATAATTAAAATCGAGTAACAGGAACATCGAATTTGTGTACCTGTTAACCACAGCGGAAGATTTTTGCAGAATCTGTTCCAATCAATTGTCCGAATCCAATTTCGTGTCTCTTGGAAATAAAATTCTTGTTCACGAACTAAATACCTTATTGTTGTTTATCACAATGTGTTTCTTTCTTTAGGGAGAATCACTTCATAGTATTTTTCTCTGTTGAGAAAGAAAGATATATAAATGAGAGAGAGAGGTTTCAAGAAAAAAAATTGCCGCACGTTCCCATTATTTTTCTAATGTGCAGCAGTTTTTTCTTTTATTTATCTGTATTTTAACTCCCTAGGTAACCTCTTTTAGGTTTTATCTCCTCTAAATGAATAAGGTCAGTCCATATGGACGACCCGCGATCCAAATTCAATATCCAACAAAGATAAATACAGATAGTAGCAACAATAGCACAAACAAGACATTAGGACTAGGAGGAGTTGTTAGGAAGAGAAATAGAAGCTAAATCAGGAATTTGCTAAAGCTCTAAGGTTCTGCACTAACAACTGTACTGAAGTTGAGGCAGATTCCTTTGTTGTAAATTGGTGTAAATGAACAAGCAACATGTTATCCTATAATTAGATTCACAAGGTGTATATATTACTAGGAAATATCAATGTTTCATGGAGTCTTGAATATGCAGTCTGACCAATGAAAAAGAGTATAATGAAACAGAATATCATGATTCAATATTGTTACAGGGAAGCTAACCAAGTAGCTGATGTGTTAGCTAAACATGGTGCAACCTTACAACAATTCAACTCCCCAGAAATTTATTACATGAAAGTCACCGAATGGTTCAGTCTTTTAGTTCTCCCAAATTTGAATATCAAAGGAGGACGTTGCAGATGCTCGGGGCGGACACGACTTCTTCTAAGGCTAGAAGACCACTGGAAGACACCCAGGACTACAGCATGTCGTGAAAGAGGCCTTACTTAAATAAATAGGAGTTCCTGCTTCTAGCTAGCTCAATCAGTGCGCTGGAGTTCCGTTCTTTCAATCTCATTTATTACGATTCTTTCTCCATGAATATTGGAATTTGAATAGTCTTATTACTTCAAAGAAGCCCGGTTACTCCGTAATTGCGAACATTTCTCCTCTTCTCTTAGCGTGCACAGTTTGAGGATATGCCAGTAGAAGCCAGAGGTCCATATATTTTGGACAAAGCGGGGGTACCTTCTTTAAGAATCAGGAAAGCTAAACATAGTTCCATATTTCCCCTTGCTTCTTAATGTATATGATGTTACAGTGTAACATGACGAGCTTTTTCCATGCTAATTTTATGGTACATAATGAAACCCTAAATGTAGTATTAACACTAAGACCGAAACTTCTTGGTTGTAATTACTGGTGGAGAGACACTAGTGCAATATTCTTTTGTGAATTTAAAAGTGTAAATGAATTGGGAATGCCCAATTCACAAGTGCAATTCGAGGAGGTAAGGTCTCATATTCTCCTCCGTCGTGTGTTCACTTTTTGAATATTAACATACGAGGTAGGGGTCAATGCCAAACCCCCAACACCTACGAGACAATATAGCCTGAGGTGAAACAGGCTTCAATAAAACAAAATAAAAACATGTTATAAATAAACCTCATGTCGTAACTTTAAAGATAAATAAACTTGGCCTGCTTTAATAGGTAAAATTATACTATCAGCTAATAAATCGTCCAGGAATATATTCGCATGTCACATGCAATCCTGTAACCCGTGATCCTGCCATTACTACACTACTGACTAATCAACATATTCCTTTCTTGTACTACTAATGGTTTTCCCTGCCAAAATTTACTCTTCTTTTTTATTTTATGTGATATACTTTTTTTTTAATATATTCTATTTTATTTCTCCAAACACAATTTAACTTTAAAACTACTCATTTTATCCTTCATTAAATTTTTATAACATATATTCCCTCCGTTTCAATTTAAATGATACACTTTTCTTATTAGTTTGTTTCAAAAAAATGACACAAATCTATATTTAGAAACAATTTAACTTCAAACTTCTCGTTTTACCCTTAATGAGAAGATTTTATAGTCACACAGATACTATGGCCCAACAAATTTTTGTCCCTAAAGCTTTTAGGACCACATATTTCAAAAGTCTTCATTTTTTTCTTAAACTTTTTGCAAAATCAAACTATATCATCTAAATTGAAACGGAGAGACGTATCTTGATATTTTAAAATCACAAATCCTGAAAAAAAAATTATTTTTTCTTGAACTCTGTGTCCAGATAAAGACTATGGCACGAAGAAGTGAAATAGAGGGAGTAAGACAAGGGAGTAGTCACATCACTAGGTAATAGTCCACATTTAAGTTGGCCATCTAGATTATGTGTTCATTCTACTAATTAACGTTTAACCTTTTCTACTAAAAATGAGGAGTAGGTTAACTTCTTTTTTCACAAGAATTTACAATATCTCTGGAATAAGGTATAAAAGATGAAAATAAATATGTTATTTCGTGCCACATAAATAGGTTAACTTGTTTTGCCAAATATCTCTGTCCTTTGCATTAAGTTTGGAACCACTAAAAAGTAGTTAATGTTAATTAAACCAAGAAGAAAAAGATAGAAGAAATATATCAGATTCATCTTAATTCGACAAAAGCCTTAACTTCAGCAATATTTGGCAATTGGCAGTATGCATTATGTGCAGACAAGTGTCATAACAAACAATTCATAGACCTTGTCAATATTAAAAGGCACTCCTAAAACGTTTGGACTCTGGTTCGGAAATTAGCCCGAGTGTTATCACTTTTAGCTTGCGTCAGAAATTATTTATATTTGATAGTCAAAATATATATATATATATATATATATATATATTACTATTGTTTTGAAAGCAGCTATAAAGTGTCATTTTTTCAATTAGCGGAGCGATATATTCCGCTAGCTAAAACAAATAAGGAAAGAGAAAAACAATGACAAGTGTCCTCTTTTACTACGATTTTCCTCAACTGACTTGGCCAAGTAAATGGACCACTATAAACATCACATTTGAACGAGAATTTATCTTTTTTGGACTATTAATTTTTTATAGTTATTATATGTATAATTACTTTCTATATCTACTATTTAATTGTTAAGGTAGTGTTTTCATATGTATCCGCGCTGCTGTAAGCAAAAAGCGCTTAAAATTAGGCAGTTCAATTATACGCGCATATATTCTGAAACGTTATTTTTCCAATAATGATAAATATTCACAAGATTTAAATTCCATACGTATCTTCTTTCTACTTTAACTCTCTTCTGAAGTCCAATTTTTCCTTGGGTGAAAATTATACATACATTTTGAAAAGTGTCACTACCATAATTACATTAATTATGTAAATAAATTGACTAGCTTACCATTTGTATAATAACATAATTCGAAAATAAGCACGTTCAAAATAATTTTAGTGCGTTCTAAGAAGATCTATTTTAATCAATAAAATTGCAAATTGGTAAATTTATGTAAGAAAAGAAGTGTTTGATGACTCAAAGATAAAGTTGATTTATTAATATTCAAATCAAGATGTGAGTGTATTAAAGAGAAACGTTAACCTCATTGGAGGTTCTTGTAACCAAGCTTACTTATTTAAGAATATAGAGTCTATAATTTTTTTAATTTTTTCATTTTCTAAAATGTGCAAATATTTAATATTTTTTAATTGAGACAATGGAAGAGAGATTATTTGGGCTTTACTTGGTTAGGTTGTAACTTAAAATAAGAAGGAAATCATTTTAGAATTATAGATCCATACATCCATTACCTGGTCGGTTGTGAGATAATGAAAAAAATCATGTGGTCCAGACCAAATTGACAATAGAACAGTGTTTCTTCATTTCAATTTATACAATATTTTTATTTTAAAGTGATTATACAGTCAAACTTCTCTATAACATCGTTTACTCCGACATATTTGATATTTTAGTTGCTATAGCGAAATATTATTATAGAAAACATATAATATACGATAACATGAAAACCAGTTCAAAAAAAAAACTCGACCATTATATTATTGTTATAAAGGATGGATGTTATAGAACGATTTAACAGTATCTGACACCATAAAAGTAACATTCTTATTTCATATTTTTTGTAATTTTCAAGAATTTAACATTTACTTTATTGTTTAAACTTTAAACTTTTGTCTTCTCAGTCTAGAAGAAAAAAGATTAAACATCTTTCGTTCTAAGTTAGTCCCGGTTACTTGTTTAATTCTTTAAAGTGAAATAAGAGATGAATACATCACATATCATGATAGTGACATTGATTGATTTTAAAGTTACACGAAAGAACCTATAAGTGTTGAGCTAATGGCTTATTTGGCCTCCAAGCCCAAGTACAAACATTGATGTCTTGTATTACTTTACTTAGCACTTTCTTTTCTATCTTAATTTTGGGCCACTTGTATTTTTAGCCCATTTTATTATTTACCCATTTGTGTATTAGTTCATTATTGGGCACAACTGAAACCCATTGTATAAATAGGGGGATAAGGTTCTCGAAAGACCCATCGGGTCATTTTTCTTCTTGGTTGTAATGGCAGACCTGTTTTCCTCTTTTCTCTAAAATGGAACCCTAACAAATTTTTTCCTTTTTTACTTGATTCACAATGTTTTCATGGTATCAGAGCGGAGATTCTGGATCATCTCTTCACGCTCTTTAGTCCAATCGTACCCCTGTTTGATTCCGTTGAGTTTTCCTTCTCCGGAGGTTGGTGAATCGAAGCTTTTAGTTCACACGAGGAAAGTTTTTGTCGATAAAGTCCTCGGCTCAGCGTTTTGGGTAGTTTTCCGACGTTTTGAGCTCAATTCCGGAGCATTTTGGATCTATTTCACTCGGAGCTAGGGTTTCGACTGATTTGAAGGTCGTTCTTCTCCGGTAGCATAGAAGTTGGGTAAATATGTTCTCTTCTCTCTTGCATATATGATTTTGGAGAAATTTTAGTGTGTGGTATAGTTTCTCTGAGAAATAGATATGAATAACACTGATAATTTCTCCCCTAATCCCACTAGTCCCCTCTTTGTTCACTCTTCTGACATTCTTGGTATATCCCTTGTTCCTGTTCCTTTTTTGGGCAGTGGTTTTGGGGGATGCAAAAGGAAGATGATAGTGGCCTTGTCGGCCAAGAACAAAATAGCCTTTGTTGATGGAACGTGTCCCCGACGTACTACTAGTGTAGTTGAACAACAATTGTGGGACAGGTGCAATAATATGGTAATCTCCTGGTTAACTGCCTCTCCATCTCCTGAGATAGCTGAAAGTGTGCAGTATTCTGAAACTGCACAGAGTATATGGGGGAAACTACAAACCAGATATGGCACAGCCAATAGAACAAAAAAATTGAGCTAAAAAGGGAACTTGCCCATACTTCTCAAGGTCCTCTAGACATAGCATCATATTTTAACAAAATTGAAAGGATTATGGGATGAATTGGGGTAGTGTGTACTAATCATGGTCAAAGGTGCACTTGTGCTGCCAAACCTGGTATTATCCAAGTGGATGAAGAAAATAGGCTGTTTCAATTCCTCATGGGGTTAAATAGAGTAGTTTGCTTATGATGAAACCTCATCCTAGTCTTGACAGTGCCTACAATATTCTCCTCAATGATGAAAAACAAATACAAGTTCAATCCACTTCCCAATTCAATCCTGATTTTATGTCCTTTAATGTTAATACAAACAACAAGCTTGGTTTTTCTCTTGGGGTCAATAAGAACTTTTGGGTCAATCAAACTACAGTTCCTACTTCATTCAGGCAGTATACACAAAGAGTTAGTTTTGACCAGAATAAAGGTTCCCTGTTTTGCAAATACTGCAAGAAGTCTGGACACTTGGTTGATAAGTGTTACAAACTTCATGGGTATCCACAAGGTCCTAAATTCAACAGGGGTAAGAAAGCTGCTGCTCATGCCACTACTGGTGTTCAGTTGAATTTTTCTGAGGGGTATACACCTGACCTTGCTGGCAATTCTATTGAAAATCTCTAGTCTCTTCCAAATGCTGATGGTCAAGGGTCTGTAATTTCGGGTTTGAGCAAACAACAGTATGATCAAATGATGGCTTTATTACAGCAGACACAGTTGGGAGAGTCTTATAATGCCCAGTCTTCTAACCTCATGTGTTCTGCCAATTTTGTTGGTACTCTTCTAACTGAGAGTCTTGTTTCTGATTCCAAGCTTTGTATGTTTACTCAAATTGAATCTATCACTTGGATAATAGATTCAGGTGCTTCTGACCACATGACATCTAATATAAACCTACTCTTTAATATTACACCTGTAGTTGTACCTTATCTTGTAACTCTTCCTAATGGGTACAAAGTGAAAGTAACTTCCACAGTGTCTTTTGCTTTAACTCCGTTCATCACTCTTCATAATGTATTGTTTGTCCCTTCTTTTCAACATAACTTAGTATCTATTCACAAACTGATAAAACAGTTGCATTGTGTTGTCTTGTTTACTGCAATTTCTTATTTTCTACACATGTTTCAAGCCCCTTCCCTGAGATGCCTCTGGATCTTGGTAAGGAGGAGGCTGGTCTGTACAAATTTACTTGGGTGCCACTCTCACATTCTACCTGTACTTCTTGTAGTAGTGTTTCTGTGTGTTCCTTGTCTGATTCATGTAATTTTGTTCCTTTTTCTAGTTCTGAGAATGTTATTTTGTCTTCCAATGTTAATAATTCCATTTGTAACAAAGCTCATATGAATGATATAAACTTCATTTGGCATTTGAGACTTGCCCACATTCCTTTTGCAAGTATGAAACATATCTCTGCTTTGTCATCCTCTCTTGCTTCTAATCAACCATTTCCTTGTTCTGTTTGCCCCATGGCTAGACAAACCAGACTCTCTTTCCCTGATATCTCCATTAGTACAACCAGACCTTTTTAATTAATTCACATTGACACTTAGGGACCTTATCACACACAAACTTCTTCTAGCTCAAGATATTTTCTTACAATTGCTGATGACTTTTCTAGGGCTACTTGAACACATTTACTAGGTTCTAAAAGCAATGTCTTTTCCATGATCAAAGCCTTCTTAGATATGGTTCAAACTCAATTTAATGTTATTGTTCAAACTATTAGAAGTGACAATGCCTTGGAATTGGGTACAGCCTTGATGGCTCTTCCTTCTTCAATCAAAAGGGTATTATACATCAAACCACTTGCCCCCACAATCCTAAACAAAATGGTGTAGTTGAAAGAAAATATAGAACACTTCTTGAGGCTTGTAGAGCCTTGCTTTTTCAGTCCAAGTTACCTGTTTCATTTTGGGGGGATTGTCTTTTGACTGCTACATATTTTCTTAATAGAATTCCTTCTAGGATACTTCAAAACAAATCTCCTTATGAAGTTCTGTATGGTAAACCACCTAGCTCATATTTGAAAGCATTTGGTTTCCTAGCCTATGCTACTGTACCTATTCCCCAAAGAGACAAGCTTCAACATAGAGAAATCCCATGTGTTTTTGTGGGATACCCCTTTGCCAAGAAGGGTTACAAACTGTATAATCTAGCCTCCAGGAAATACTTTGTCTCCAGGGATGTTGTTTTTCAAGAGACATGTTTCCCTTTTGACACACATTCTACTAATCCAAAAACCACTCCTTCTATTGCTACATTTTTCTTTCCACCTACAAATTTTCCTCTTCCTGATCACCAGCATGTTGAGACATCTCTTTCTGTCCCTTCCAGTCCTTCTATTCCTTCTCCTGTTCCTCATTCATTCCCCCATGATCCTGTCCCAGATGTTACTTATTTCCCCTCTGTTTCTGCTCCAAACTTTGACACTGATATTCCTCCTCCCTCTTTATCACAACCTGTTCTTAGGAAATCTGCTAGACAACACAATACACCTTCTCATCTAAATGACTATGTGTGTCAGCTTCCTTTCTTTTCTGGATCTAGCTCCTCTACCTTCTCCTTGGAATCTGAACCGTTATATTACTCTCAAGTTGCTTTAGTTTCAGCATGGCAGGATGCCATGAGGAAAGAATTTGATGCATTGGATGCCAACCACACTTGGGACATTGTTTCTCTTCCTCATAGTAAGAAACTTATAGGTTGTAAGTGGGTCTACAAAACCAAGTACAAGGCTGATGGGAGTGTTGAAAGATACAAAGCTAGACTTGTCATTAAGGGGGATACACAAATTGAAGGAGTTGATTTCATAGAAATATTTTCTCCTGTCATTAAGATGTCTATTGTCAAGTGTTTAATTGTTGTAGCTGTTAAGAAACACTGGGATATTTTCCAACTAGATGTCAACAATGCTTTATTACATGGTGTACTAGATGAGTAAGTGTATATGAATTTGCCCCAGGGGTTAAGTGTCTCTAGTACTTCTGATTCCTCTGTTTCGGTCCCTCTTGTGTGCAAATTAAAAAAAAATCTCTTTATGGGTTAAGGCAGGCTTAGAGACAATGGTATGCCAAGTTATCTCAAGCTCTTTACTCTAGAGGTTACACTCATTCTCTTAATGATTATTCCTTGTTCATTAAGGGTCAACTTGGAGCTCTAATTCTTCTATCAGTTTATATGGATGATAGCATTGTCACTGGGGATGATACAGTTGAAATTTCTGCACTTAAACAATTTTTGGATGAACAGTTTAAGATTAAAGACCTAGGGTCCTTGCATTATTTTCAGGGCATTGAAATGTCTGTTGTTCCTGGTGGGGTTATCCTAAATCAGAAAAAGTTTGTGTCTGACTTGCTGCAACAGTTTGATTGTGTTGTTGTTTCCTCTGTGGTTTGCCCCTTGGAACTCACTGGTAAATGCATGCTGATTCTGGTGCTGTTTTTCCTTCTCCTAACAAATACATAAGTCTAGTAGGTAAACTCCTTCTCCTCACACATACCAGACCTGACATTTGCTTTGATGTTCAACACTTAAGTCAGTTCTTAAAATCTCCTAGAGTTCCTCACATGTTTGCTGCCCTTCATGTGCTTAGATACCTTAAGGGTACTATGGACCTGGGCCTTCTTTATTCAGACTCTCCTGATTTTTCTATCCATGCTTACTCAGACAGTGATTGGGAAGCCTACCCTGATACTCGCAAATCTATCACTGGTTTCTCTGTGATTTTAGGGGGTAGTCTGATCAGCTGGAAGTCCAAAAAGCAGCCTGTTGTGTCATTGTCATCTGCTGAAGCTGAGTATAGGGCCCTTCGTAAGGTGGTTGCTGAATTAACTTGGCTCTCTAGGTTGCTCATTGATCTTGGTATATATGTATCTCTCCATTTTTCTGTGTTATGTGATAATTAGGCAGCCTTACACATCGCAAGGAATCCAGTTTTTCATGAACGGACCAAGCATATTGAAGTTGACTACCCTTTCGTCCGGATCAAACTCTCTGATAGGCTGATTTCTCTATCTCATGTCCCTACTTCTCAACAGTTAGCGAATGTCCTCACCAAGCCCTTGCCCGGTATTCTTCATCATGCTCTTCTCGGCAAGTTGAAGGTGGTCTCCCCCTCCAACTTGAGGGGGGTGTTGAGCTAATGGCTTATTTGGCCTCCAAGCCCAAGCACAAACATTGATGTCTTGTATTACTTTACTTAGCCCTTTCTTTTCTATCTTAATTTTGGGCCACTTGTATTTTTAACCCATTTTATTATTTACCCATATGTGTATAAGTTCATTATTGGGCATAGCTGAAGCCCATTGTATAAATAGAGGGATAAGGTTCTAGAAACACCCATCGGATCATTTTTCTTCTTGGTTGTAATGGCAGACATGTTTTCCTCTTTTCTCTAAAATGAAACCCTAACAAATTTCTTCCTTTTTTACTTGATTCACAATGTTTTCAATAAGTGGAACTTCATAATTATTTATGTACAGTAATTATTTTAATAAAACATTGTTATCAAGATTTAAATAATTCGAATTTCGAGAAACTCAAAATAGACTATAATATTAGATGGAAAGCCTTTTAGCTTGTGTTAAGTTTCAAAATTATCCCTCTTAGAGAAACACGTTGTGTCGCCCTCCTAGGCAAACGAGAGCAGGTCAAACAGGACTGGTAGGCTTTTAGATTGATAAACTTTTAAAGAATTGGTGCATATGATACTTAGGCGAATTCCACATCGGAATGAGATAGAAAAGTGAATAATCACAAGGTACGCATATTTTTTGGGCTTGATAATGGTGTAACCTAAGGGACAATTGGTGAGATCTGTTGAGCAAAAGCAGACAATACGTGCTATTGGGCTGTAAATATGTTTCGTGATTAAAATACAAAAATATAATCAAATGTAAAATAAAGGTAGGTGAAATGCATAACCATCAAAGTTAATATACGAGTAAATGGAACTCTACCAATAGTCTAGATCAAGCATATAAATTATAGTATCACTCCATTGTTTTCATGTTTTCTGCCCATACCAAAACATTAAAAACTCCATCTAATAAACCTACCACAGATCTTTGGAATCATAATGCCTTTATCTTCAAAAAGAACATCAATAATTTTTAAGGAATTAAGACTTCTTTTATAGGGAAAACTACACAGTATAGCAGCTCCTAAAAATAATAGTCAGTAAAATATATTAATATATTTTTTTGTATTTTTGTATATAATATACATAATTTTTATATATTTGGCTAGCAGATATAATTATTTTTTCAAGCCGATCAAATGTGTAACTTGTCCTTTCTTATAATGTAGGATCCCAATGTTAAGCTGAACCAAAGTCAGTTCCAAAAAGTTCATTGTTCCAATTAGGGGTTAGGTCGGGTTGGTTCAGATTTTCTAATTACCAAATTAAATCAATTGTATCGGGTTATTAAATTTAAATACCAAACCAAACCAATAAAAATCGGATTTTTTAATTTCAATTTTTCTCGAGTTTTCGGGTTTTCGGGTTTTTCCGATTTTTTTTCATAAAGTCTTCGTTGCACAAAACATAAAATTTGTGCTCCAATATTTCTTTAATCCTAGTAAGATAGAACTGTATAAGGTGTTTTTCAATAAAATAACATAAATATGAGGTGAATCATGACATTGTACTAAAATATTCAACAATAAAAATAATAAAATTGCATAAAATAAATATTATTGATAAGCCATAATGAAAACAAACATATTAAAATAACGACTAATAAGTACTATTGTTTACATGACTGACCACTAAAAGAAAAATAAGTTATACATTTTATCTAAACCATGGAACTAAAAAATAGATATCCAACACTATTTTCATTCATAGTATAATTGAATTGAATGTTTTATTAGCAGTAATATTGATTTGATTTTGGTTTAGGATTTATTTGAGTTACTAACATTTATGGAATATAAAACTTATTGGAGCATCCAAAAACTACAAGTTCAAGTTTGAAATAATACGTTAAAAGATAAAACTATGAAAAAGCTTTAAAAATATTTATAAACTACACTACAATAAATATTTGTATGTATTAAATATATTTAAATTCTATACATATAATGTCGGGTTGGTTTGGTTTCGGTTTGACTTTTTTTAGTTAAAACCAAACCAATCCAAATATGGTCGTGTTTTTTTCTCAACATCAAACCAAATCATAGTCGAATTTTTTTTTTCCGTTTGACTCGGATTATCGAGTTGGTGCAATTTGTCAGTTTCATTTGTACACCCCTATTTCCGACCAACGTAATGGAAAGTTGAGTCTCTGTTTTTCTATAATCAGTACCACTGCTAATTATGTATCAAAGATGAGAAAAATAGGGACTAATAGACTCCCAATATGTCTATTATTTCAAATCATGATGGCAATTCAATTTGTCTTTTAACATATTTGAATAAGTATTACTCTGAATCGTGCATTATGCATTATACAGTCAAGCAAACAAATCTCCCAACTCTTTTCTCTCTAACCCTGATTCACCTCAATATCTGACCAGGCAAAGTAAACATGGTCTCCATTTGCCAGCATCCAATATAATCAACTCATGCTTTTGTTGTGACTATAGATATGACGTGCCCACGTGATACCTTTTTGTCCGTGGTATATTTACATAGTGCCAAACAGCCAATTTTTTTGATGATCGAGAAATCTGTCGGGCCGATTCTTTGAACCAACCGCAGCCTTCGAAACTCCGTGGATAATGGACCTGCCCCTCTACCCTTCTCCACTTAAATACTAGGTTTTGCTTTGCATAGTGTGGGGGCTTGAACTTGTGACCTAAGACACAAATCCACCACCCTTCACCACTTGAGCTAGGCCCTAAGGGCCAAACAGCCAATTTCTAGCTGCTGCTATGCCCATGTAGCGTATAAACCAGCAAGAAAACAATTATAAACTCACCAGGCTCTAGTAATATTAAGTTTAGGATTCAATCTCTAATTGCATAGCCATGCTAATTCATACTTACCATTCACAAGAACAACTAAAGCAGAGACTTTAAGATACCTGAAATAAACAGCATTTGAGGAGACAAACTCATATTCATAGCCAACACTAGAACCCATGTCTAATTGATTCACAGAGGCTATCTATTCTAAGTTTACAGGCACTGGACCGGAAACTAAACAAGCTTTCTCCTCTAACTAAAACAGAGGTTAACTCGAAAGAGAAACAGGAAAGCTCTCCAGGAAAACACAACCTACCTAACTGTTCTAAGATTAAGATAAAATCAAACCTCTTTCTAATAGCACATCATGAAAATCATAAGATACAGCACTAGTTCTAAACCTACTATCAACTGCCCTTAGTGTACATATCATACATTACTAGAAAGTCCATTACTTGGGTTCCTCCGAACCTTGGCCAGTCACGGAGCTAGCTTGACCGTCAGCACCCGAAGGCTCAGCATCAGGGTTGTCTTGCTTGTTTCCTCCACGTGCATCCCTAGCGCCTGAAGTTGAAAGCTGGCTACCATTACTTGCACCACCAAGAGTGGAGTTGGGACCTCCAAGTTGCATACCCGTTTGTTGAGGAATACCTTGCTGCTGTCGCTGCAGTTGTTGATGCTGCTGATCCTGCATTTGCTGGGGGTTGTTAAACTGCAGTGGCATCTTTGCCGTAAACATACCCTGTTGTTGATGCATGGCTGCAGCCTGAGGGTGCTGCATGAAAAATCCACCTTGTTGCATTGCAGGATGAGGAGCCATCTGCATGTCATCACAAACACTATAAACAAACTGCACAGAAGTAGTAAACAAACTAAGATAGTTGACACTACTAACTTGTGTTGGAATAGCTGGCGATTGTGGTTGCGCATCAGCAATTGCGGCTAAGTACATCAAGTTCTTCTGAAGTTTAGCCTGGTAACTAGATCATCAGGATGTCAAGCTAAATCATCAGTAAAGGAGACACCAAATGGCTACTCTATTTAGCACTTCCAACTGAATGAGTTAAGTAATAAGACAAATGAATCTTATAATGAAATTGGAATAGGAAGCCCATTGAAATTATCAGGCATAGGTACAACTTAAAAATGCTGTTACAATTTAACTCCAGTGAACTCGGTCGATATTTATGAATGGTAGGCTAGAAATCCATAGTTCAGCGGTATTTTGCACTTTACTTGTGTTTGAGCTTAAATGATGGTGATTTGTACTTATTACGTGTTTTATGCCTTGCAGAAAAGGATTCCGAGTTAAAAAGATAATTTGGAGCTAAATCCTAAGTTGCTCAGACTCTTCGAAAATATCGATGGGTGCGTGCCGGATCCTCCAAAAATACAGCTGTTTTGGAGAATCTGCGCAACACAGGCTAAATCAAACAATGTGGAGCTTTGAAGTCTGAGTAAAAGCCCAAGGAATTGAACTGGGACCGTGTTCGGGGTCCAGAACCAAGTCTGGATGTCAAAAAGTGGAAGAAAAAAATTACTCTAAGAAAATTGCACTACCGCGCCGCATGGGAGGCGCCGCGCGGCAGTGCAATGGGAATTGGCATGCCATAAACGAGCCTCTGAATCCACTGGCGCGGTGCATGGCACACGGATTCATCATTCTTTCCTCAACTAAACACTCGAGTTTGGCTTGATTCATGTTTTCTTATTCTTTAACTCTATTTGTGATGACTTTCTCCGTGATAATGGAGCAGTTTACTTTAGGGTTTGACGAACAAGGTGTTTTGATTGATATTTGTGAATTTTAACTCTAGTTATTTGCATGAATTCGTTTATGGGGCTTTGAATTGATTGCAATTTTATTCACCTAATTATTTAATCGAAAGAGGAATATTTTGGGTGATCATCTTTACATTATTTTGTTTTGATTAATTCAATGATCTTTTTAAGTAATCAAAAGAGATTGTTGAATTGTTGATTAATCAAGTTAGGAGAATATTCGAGAGACGTTTCCTAAAGACTAGTCCAGTAATGTATTCCAGCATACCTTCACAGTGCTTTATTTCAAATTTAATCGAGAGAGGAGTCTTGGTTATATGATTGAACTAATCATCAAGTGAATCATTAGAACATTAGAGTGAATTAAACTAGAGTTAGATCCCGAATAGTTATCTTGCACCTATCCTGTCACGACCCTTATTTCTCCCATTGATTAATTTTGTGTTGCTCAACTCTTGTCTTTCTATGATCAGGCATTATTTGCTTTTATTTTAATAGTTAACTTTAGTTCATAATCATTCCAATCGAAGTGTTAATTATCCTGAATAGCATCTAAACTAAAAATTACTAGAACATTGTTTAAATCTAATCCCTGTGGAGACGATAATTTTACTATACTATCTTTGGCTAGCGAGCATCAATTTCGTATTGTGTTTTGCGCTCGTCAAATTAGAAATACAACAATGAACTTTAATAATCTGGCAACTAATGGTGATAGTTGATTATCACATTAAACAATTATTCTCTCAAATAATATAACACAACTAATAAATATTAAATAATAATAAGTGATGATCGAATCTTTGCAAGTTTTCACCTTTTTTTTCTAATTCAATCAATAAACTACACCTCAAACTCAAACTAATTGGAGCAAGTGCTACAATGATTCTGCTTTATTTGGGTGACTGGCAAACGCTTCTCCAAAGGCTACCCTCTTGAGTTTCCGACTTTTCCTAGATTGAAGTAGCCTTTCGTCACCCTACCAAACTAAAGAAGTCACTATCAAACAGTTCACCCTATTGGGTGACTGGGTCTATTCCATTCTAATACTGGTAAGTGGTTCGTTTTTTAAAGAATGCAGGGTTCTTAAAAGTAGAAGTTCTCTCAGTCATACCTATCCCATTTATCCCTACCTGGACCTTATATAAGTGTAACAATAACAAAACTCCAACCCCTAATTGGCATTACCTATATGGATTCTTTGTTTCAACGTCTTTATTATAGCCAAGTCCACACGAGATGGAATCTCCTTGACATCTTAGATAGTCTGTTGTTTTGTGTTACACCAATATTGTCAACAGGAATCATGGACAAATCGACTAGAACTTCACTATCAGTGCCACAGCTTACCATCTCACCATCTTATATTAGTTTTAACACAACCACCTTATTGCCATAAGCTAGGCTTAAGTTACTCATTGATTGTAATAAAAGCTAGAAATAGATACACGGGTTAGTTGGAGAGAACAGATGATCAGATTAAGAAGAGATGACAGAAACAATCTGATCAAAGATATAAGAAAGATGAATGAGGAAGATAACAAATAAAAAGGGAGAATGTAAAAGATAAGATGAACGACAAAGGAGAGATTTAGAAAATCCTATATATCAAGATGGAATTGCCATAAGAGGTGAACATAAAAGGTGCAGAGAAGTACGCATGAAACCCAAGAGAGAGAAAACAGACTCAATCCCTCCTTCCCTCCTCAAGCTAGATCTCTAAAATATAAATTAATTTGAAATAACATATATTGCAGTTTGGTTCGATTTCTTTTGGTTTGTATTTACTACCACTCAAAAAACAAATATTGACGGATTTCTAAATTTTAGAACCACATATAACCAAGCACAAGTCGGCTTTGGTGTGATGCAATTTCTGGCTTACTTTGAACATCTGGGCGGCGCTTCACTTAAGGGAAAAACAAGTGCTGCACCCAGCTTGCGCCTCAAGAGAGCACTCAACAAAAACATTTAACAGTAAGTATTGATGTAAGTTATAAGTTGTATCCATATACATTTACTGTTAAAACTTAAAATTTCAAATTAACTACCATATTTGATTAAAACTAAAAATTAACTTTTATCTTGTTAATTTAACCGTCAATATAATATGATTGTACAATTATCAAATAAATCACATAAAGCAAGCAAACATGTTAGATTATTGTTTCTTTCTATCAGTACAAGTTATGAACTATCAAAATACTTGAAATACAATCATATATTTGATTAGGATAAATAACTAACTTTATCTTGTGAATTTAACTCTCAGTAATTAAACAATAGTGGTCTTAAAAAATCACGTTAGATGTATAATGATTATATAAGTAAGAACAATTGTTAATGCAAAGACTAATAAAGCAATTACATATTTGGGGATAAAATATCATATCAAATTAAATGTCTTCTTGTATCTTCAAACAAGAAGTCTTCGTCCACCGTTAAAAGCAAACATATATCCCAAAAAGTTATGTCTCATCATAGCTATAGGCCATACGCGTACTATATTTTTATTTCTAAAGTCTTTCCCTACCAACTCTTTCCCTCCAAGACTAAGTACACAGAACATAGCCAAAACGAAGCCTTTCTTTCTCTACAATTCCCTTGCTTTGTACTATGTTTCATATTTCTCTAACAAAATGTCATCCTCAACTGGGAAACAACAGAAAAAAGGCTTCTTGAGACCAACAAAAAGTGTAGGATATTTTGATGATAAACCTTCATGGAACCATGTTAAAATTCTTAAGTGGCTCCCAGTGGTGGTAGCAATAGAGTATGATCCAACAACTTTTGCAACAAAAGAGTTACTGGATCATATTTTAAGGTTAAAGCGTATTTATTAAGAATATAAGGTCGTGGGGTTGAAATATGCAAAGAGATCACTTGAGATGTATGTGAACATTGAAATTGAAGAATGAAGAAGCTAGAGAAACAAATCATTGGAACAACTTCTATTGAGAGACTCATCATTATATTTGCACCAACATCTTCAATTACTTTAATAAACAAATAAGAAATACATTCACCATCTTTCACAATGCTGCTTGAATTGATTGATCATATTGGTTTACTATAAGATGCCGACATATATTTATCAATGGACGCCGCTTAATATCGGATCATCCGTCGTTGCAAATTGACAACTCTTTTCTTTTCCATGGATCTTTAATAGGCTGCAATTTTCTCTCGGTATGAGCCTTTTCGTGAGCCAAAAGAGTTGTTCTTAACCTACTATAGGTTCACGGAACATAACCAAGTATAAGATTATTAGCCAAACTCTGAATGCTTTCCAACATATGAAGAGTTTGCAAAGCTAAAAGTTAAAAGATAAACCTGATGCATCGAACATACGAGCTGTCAATTTGTCGACCGTGTTTGCCAGAAATGTTGTTGAGAGACTGTTCTAGATACTCCAACCTTTGAACCTTTTTTTGGTTATGATAAATCTAAGCCTTACGAAAAAGATAGATAATCTAATTTTTTATCTTGCATCAAGTTGTTCTGATATTTTTTTTCAACTTCAATGATTCACTTACATCTCGGTTGATCTCTTTATATATTTCAACCCCATGACCTGAAATTCTTGCCAGATATGCTTTAACCTTAGAATATAATCCAGCTACTTCTTTTATTGCAAAAGTTACAGGATCATACTCTATTTCCACTATCATTGAGAGCCACTGAAAGACTTTAACATGATTCCACAATGGTCTATCATTTAGTAGTTATAAAAATTAGCATGGTAGACTAAAGTATCTAATATACAACAACAAACCCAGTCTAGTCCCTACATGTGGGGTTTGGGGAGGGTAGTCTGTACGCAAATCTTACCCCTACCTAGTGCAAGTAGAGAGACTGTTTCCAATAGACTCTCGGCTAAAAACCAAAAAATTAAAAAAATAAAATAAAGAAAATAAAATTAAAAACTAAAATAAAAAATTAAAATAAAAATAAAAATACAATAAAAAATAAAAAATAAAAATAAAAATAAGAACCACATACCGTAATACAGGATAAATAGTATCCAATAATAGCAACAGGAAATACAATACCTGAGGCGAACAGAACTACATACCGTAATAAAATCTAAGAATATCAAGGGAAATGCATGCTACTAAATCTATCGGTGAACACTATAAACTACCTACTAACCTTCTACCTTAATCCTCGACCTCCACACTCTCCTATCAAGTGTCATGTCCTCAGTGAGCTGAAGCAGCGCCATGTCCCGCCTAATCACCTCTCCCCAATACTTCTTATCCTCGACCTCTTCTCAAACTCTCCATGGCCAACGTCTCACACCTCCTAATAGGAGCATCAATGCTTCTTCTTTTAACATGTCCGAACCATCGCAGCCTCGACTCACGCATCTTGTCCTCCATGGCGGCTACTCCCACTCTGTCCCGGATAACTTCATTCTTAATCCTATCTTTCCTGGTGCACCCACACATCCATCTCAACATCCTCATCTCTGCTACTCTCATCTTCTGCACGTGGGAGTTCTTGACTGGCCAACACTCAGCCCCATACAGCATAGTCGGTCGAACCACCACTCGATAAAACCCTGAAGTCTTAGCGGAACATTCCTATCACACAAAACACCGGAAGCGAGCTTCCACTTCATCCATCCCGCTCCGATGCGATGCGTGACATCTTCGTCAATCTCCCCATTACACTGGATAATAGACCCGAGATACTTAAAACTCACTCTCTTGGAGATAACTTGAGCATCAAGCTTAATCTCTACATCTGCATCATGGGTCCCGTCACTGAACTTACACTCCAAGTATTCTATCTTGGTTCTACTGAACTTACACTCCAACCTCTCGTCAATCAACACTATATCATCGGCAAATAGCATGCACCAAGGCACCTCCCCTTGGATGTGACGCGATAGTACATCCATCGCCAAGGCAAACAAAAATGGGCTAAGAGCCGATCCCTGGTGCAACCCCATCACCACAGGGAAATGGTCTGAGTCACCACCACAGTCCACACCCGAGTCTTAGCCTCATCACACATATCCTTAATCACCCTAATGTACGCTACCGGAACGCCGCTAACCTCCAAACACCTCCACA